>PVIC010017780.1:0-32212 GCA_004025085.1 Thryonomys swinderianus
CATGAGGACAGAGCTGGTCCTGGTTTTGGCTCTCGGTCGGGATGTGTAACTTCAGCTAATTCCCTGCCTCTTATGTGCCTGTCTTTCAGTCGAAAAACAGGGAGAACAAGGCAGAGCTTCCTCCTTTGGGTTAAGTGCAGCGACAGTGCAGATGGTCAGTGTGCGAATGTTGGAGACTATTATGAGCAGAGTTCCGTTCTTAAGAGAGAGAGGCAGAGGCCTCCCCGAGACCTGCATTGGAGCCCTAACTCGGCTTCCTTCCTGGTGCTGCAGAGAGGGCAACCCTGGGACACAACCTGCCTGCTCCCGCATGCCTCCTGCTCTGGCCCAGCTCTGAGGTGTTGGAGAAAGCCCAGTGAACTAACACACTTACACCCTGGGCCGGGCCATCATCCCCCTGCCTGCTTCCCTCCTGTCTCCTCTTTCTCACGGTCTTCTCTGCCCTCCTGACAGAGCTGGGCCCTCTGGACCCCTGGCAGGGTGTCCATGGCCCAAGAACACCCAGGGCTTGCAGTCTGACAGAAACTTGCCTCCTCCTTCCGAGGTGGAGCGGGAACTCTGCTTTATGATAATGACACCTCGCATTTATAGAGCGTCCCTGCTGCTGGCTCCTTCTCTGCCAGCTCCTATGGCTCTGGAGGTGCAGGCTGAGGGACAGGGTCATGGTTACCTTGCCCCCAGGGCTCCCCAGCATTCAGTGGTGAGAGGCAGAGCCAGGATTTGAGTTCCAGGATTTGTTCTGCGGTCCCTTGACTTACTGGCCCACTTCCTCAGTACCTGACAAGGGAGGGCGACTTCATGCTTGCCCTGGCTCTGGGGGGCGGTTGACTGAGAGGGACCTCAACCCTGTGGTCCCTGAAGAAGGTGAGGGTGAGGAGGAGGGAGGCCGAGGTGGCCCAGAGGCAGCTGTGCCTCAGTCATCTTGTGACTGCCAGCGTGAACATGAATATGGAATGAGCACCTCGGTTGAATACTAAGTTAGCCCTCAATTCCCTGCAGCAAAGTGCTCCAAAAGGGCGCCCCAGCAGGACTCCCTTGACTGGCTACTTGCTGTGGGTGGGGCTTCACCTGCCACTCGAGCCCAGGAAGCAGGTGCATTAGTCCCCTTGCCTTGCTTCCCGGACAGCAGGACAGAGCATGCTGCCAGAGGAGGGGAAGGGGCTGCTTGGGGCACGAGGTGTGTCTGCATCCTGGCTCCTGCACACCCTTCAGGGGCTGGTAAGAGATGTTCCTCAGAGCACACAGGGCCGAAGTGGAGATGTGGGGCTGTGGGCACAGGGTGGCTGCCTGCTGCCCTGCTCACTGACTCAGTTTCTATGTGCCAGGCCCCTCCCTCACCCTCACCCTCTCCCTCTGAGCCTCTGACCTGGCTCCTTACTGTTGCTTTCTCTCCCTTTCCTTTCTATTTACTCAGCAAATCTGAGCTCTGTTTCCTTCCTTCCAAAGGACCCCTGCCAGACACTGTGTGCCTTCTGTCCTTTCCATTTCCCTGTTCATTTCTCCCTCAGGCTTCTTTGTTCCAGAACGGCCTTCCCGCCTCTCCCCTAAGCTCTGTGACCAGCAGCACCAGGAAGTGTGAAGGGTGGGAACAACCTGGGAAGGGCCAGTTGTTTGCCCAAGGTGGGGTTGGCTACACGGCCTGGCTGTCTGGCTGGGCTGCAGCTCGGGCTTGGCTCTTGTGTGGCCTTGACGAGCTGGGTGTAGGTGTCTGTTCTTGTGTAGCCTTGACCTTCTCATGCCTCCTGCTTTCCCGTTCCTTCTGTTTCCCACTTCCGGCCCTGATGGAGGCAGAGGGGCCATAGAGCATCAGGTCCAGCTTCTGCGGGAGCTGCTTTGCTGAGATGCACCTTGCTCTTGCAGATCCCAGGTAGGGAGCACTGAGCACCGCGTGGGACCAGGGATGTGCACAGAGCCAGGGCGGTCCAGACGAGGAGGAGGAGGGCTGGGTTTTCCTCATCTCAGCTGCAGTACCAGCCTGACCTCTGTCAGAGGCCCCGGTGGACGCAGCTGTAGAAAGCAAAGTGTGACCTGTGGCAGGAGCTACTGAGAGGTCGGGCGCCTCTCCTGAGTGGGCACTCCAGAGCCTGGTCAGCTCCAAGCAATGTATTGCATGTGGCCAAGTAAAGGTCATACAGAGCCTGATTTATATTTTTAAAAATCTGTTATCACAGAAATTATCAAGCATGTATAAGACTAGAGAGAATCGTCACAATCATATACCCAAGCTGCAATCATGTTGAAGTGGTCACATGCCCCATTTTATTTTAAATATATTCCTAGTTCTGCCCCTTGGTTGTTTCACTTTGCTTTGTGTTTTGAGACATGGCCTCCCTAAGTAGTTCAGACTGAACTTAAATTCACTATGTATCCCAGCCTGGCCTTGAACTCATGCCATTTCTCCTGTCTTAGCCTCCTGCATGCTGGTATTACAGGTGTGAGCCACCATGCCTGGCTTCTACCTCCTGATTATTTTGAAGAAAAATCATAGACAACTTCTCATTTCATCTCTAAAAACTCTTAAGAAAAAAATTTCCTGATCAAAATAAGTAATTCCTTAATATCATCAAATCCTATTAGTGCTTGTGTTTCCCTGGCTAGCATCTTTTTACGAGATTTCTCCCAATTTTCTTTTTAATTCGAATCCAAATAAGGTCCACACATTGTGATTGGTTCTGTTGCCTTTAAGTCGTTCACTCCCAGTCCATAGGTGTTTTTTCTTTCTCCTTCCGTGTTTTCCTGAAAAATTGGGTCATTTGTCCCTGCATTCGGCTGAGGCGCCCTCATCGTGTCACTTAGCATGTTCTATCGTCCCTGTATTTCTTGCAAGTGTAGTTAGATGTAGGGCTTCGATCCACTCAGGTTCCTTCAGTTTATCTACTTGTGGGCCTGAGCCAGAACTTGTCCTATGTGCGTATCCATCAGGAGACACATGGTGGCTGGCTGTCTTTTCCTGGGATATTAGCAGCCTTGATGATCACTGCTAGACCCATTAGTTCATTAGAGACTAATTACCTATTAATTATGCTCTCTAATTAGTTGTTGCCTCTTTGATTTCACAGCGAGTGATCTCTTGCTCTGGAAAGAGGTCTCCTTCTCTGAGAGGTGTCACTGTGGAGGCTGAGACCAGGTGACAACGGGGTGACCCACTCCCACTCGTCTGGCCTCTCTGGGCTGGTGAGCAGGGGTCCCCTAAGGGCCAGGTTAGGGGTTCTAGGAAGAGCCCTTTGCATCGCTCATTTGCATGCACATTGCAAGTCTTTGTGCCAATGGAGGGAGCACTAGGCTGAGAGTCAAACAACGTCCAGTTAGCTCTAAGAACTGTGTTTAATCAGGTTCATTCTCAGACATAAAACTTTCCTGACTGTCTCCTGTGTCCACTCCTGGTTCCTGTTATCAGAGACCTAGGAATAGTGCTCTATTTGCATAATTGCTTATAGTTTATTGCCCACACACACATACAGACACCCCATACCTAGCAAAGAGCATAGGGGCAGAGTTTTGAAGTCAGTTTGTTTGCTAGGGTGTGGATTGTGATTGTACCTTGTTTAGTTGTTTGGCCTTGGCAAATTGGCTAAAGTCTTTCTGTCTTGTTTCTCTACCTAACTTATAGAGGTTTATTATGAATTATTATGATTTTTTATGGTATTGAGGACTAAATCCAGAATCTTTGCTCTGAGATACACCCCCAGGCATGGAGACAGGGTCTGACTAAGTTGCTATAGTGGGACTCAAATTTTGAACCTTTCTGCCTTTGCCCCCAAGGGCTGGCATTGCAGGTGTGTAATAGTAATATTGTAGTTGTTATGAATATTAAATGATGTGATATAAACGAAGAGCTCACCACAGTGTCTGGGATATAGACGCACGTGAGCTATTGTGTGGACCACCCATTCACAGCAGTCCAGTGTGTACCTTTGAGAGTGTACACATGTACACAACAAAGACAGTACACAGTGGTGGGCATTGAAAGTTGGCCATATCCGACAGACTATCTATTATATGTCCCAGTATTAGTGAAGTCCTGGCAGCACACTATAGCAGATTCTTTTCTTTTCACCCCGGCCAGGGTGAGTGGAAAGTGGCCAGGGCTCCAGCCCTAATTCGAGGATGACGAGGTTGTAGGTGAAGTTAGGATGTTGCTTCAGAAACACAGTGAGTCAGAGGACAGACCTCACATGGGAGAGGAATCCCGGCCGCCTGGCTGTCTCCTAGCTGCTCTCTCCTTTCCCAGGAATGGGATCAACTGCGGAGGAAACGGCGAGTGCCTGCGCTTTGGCTGGGGCCTGCTCTTGTATTTTTCCCTTTTGGAGGCCTAAATGGTTTCTTGCTTCTGAACAGGGCCCTTTGAGGCCCTGGGCCTAGAGAACCAGGTGGATGTGGCTCCTCCCCGGGAGCTTGTGGCCCCCTGGGGCCTGGCTCAGCTGCGTGCCCATCTGCCCATGCAGATCAGAGATGAAATCTGCGGTGAGACAATTAGATCCAGCAGCCCGCCTGGGCAGAGAAGGAAGCCTGTTTATCAGGTGCCAATCAACTCGAGCTCTCAGCGCTCTCGGGGACCTAAGTGGGCCAGAGACTATGGGTCCAGAAGGCTCCTGAGAAGGGCCCAGGGGCACCGGGGCTCATTTGCCAGGTACCAGCTCCTTCTCACTGTCTGTGCCCTATGTCTCTCCATGCGCCAGCCACTCCAGAGGCAAGGCATCCTTTGTAGTCCTTGACAGGGAGAGATTGGAATGGAGTAGAGGACAAACAGGAAACTCTAGGCCAGGTGGGAAGAGGGGAGGTGGGACGCTTGGACGCTTTTCCCTTGCGCACCCCAGGTGAAGGAATGTCCACATGGACACAACGCAGCTTTGTGTTTCTGTCCCTCTCTGCTCCTGCCTGGTACATCCTTGAACTACTTCTTTTCCTGAGAGCTCGGCCTTGTGACTCAAGCATGTGAGCAGAGGGTGGCAGGGTTTTCAACTGGACCGACAGGGGAGAGGCAGAAACCTAAGCAGCAGTTTCGTCCAAATTTCCTGCTGTAGAGACTGCTGTATAAAGAGCCAGCTCCTTCCTGGACCGTTCTTTGCCTGAGCACGGAGCTCATCGTTTGGATCCTATGAGACGGAAGGAGCCAGAGTAGGGGTGGTGAGGGGTGTGGACATGGGCTCAGGGTGGGCTTTCTCCTAAACCCAGTACTTGGCTCAGCTGCTGCCCCAAAAGGCCTTCGTAAAGTGTGTATCGAGTGAGCAGATGAATCAGTCAATGAACCAATCAAAGAAAAAGGGGTTTGATTACATTTCTGACCCTTTTAATCCTCTAGCTTTCTTCTTAGGCCTCTGGCAGCAAAAAATGTTTATTAGAAATGTAAATTGAAGTAAAGCTTGATTACTGCTCTGCAAATCAATCGGGCTTTTGGCTTCTCTTCAGTGCCTTTTGTGTCCACATCTCTATATCACTCTCTGGGCAGGGGCCATGGGGCAGCCCTGTGGGAGGAGGGCGAGGACAGAGTGGGGAGCACCTGGGCTTCAGTGCTCTGTGCCCTCCGGCCCCTCCTTGGGGTCTGGTCCTGGGTCCAGGCTGCCTGTTTCTCTCTAGTGCTTTGCACATTGCAGACCTGCTAGAAAATTTGGTATTGGCAGAGGCAGGAGGGAGAAGCTTTTATGTATCCTTATTTTTCAGGCTTTGTTTCTCCTCACTGGTCTGACAGTGGGCTGGCCCCCCTCTAAGGCACAGAGGATCTGGGATCCACTCATGCCTTCTGGTCTGCACAAACTCAAGGGCACAGTAGAAGCCAGGCTTTGTTTCTGCTGCCAGAAGGGGGCATGGAAATGGGGCTGCCATCGGCCGCAGGGAAGGGTGGCCACAGCAGGACTGGGCACGTCGACTGAGCAGAGCCTGCCTCATAAAGCAGCTTAGGAGAAAATTAAGTGGACTCTAGCCAGGGGCATAGTTCAGTGTGGTGGGCCCTGGAGGATGGGGGGCTGGGCAGGGGAGGAGCTGGCTCACGTGGGCACAGGGTCCATATGTCCACAGGAGCCCCACTGTAATGGCCTCAGCAGGCTAGAAGCAGCTCTTACTGCCTCTCTCATGGCTGTCCTTCCCCTTTTCCCCCAGGTCACTGAGATTCTTAAAGGGCTGAGTGACCACGGGGACAGTCAGGGCAGGGACATGCCCTACGGCTTCCCTTGGGTCTACTCACAGTCTGTTCTAACCATAGCTAGAAAGACATTTCCTGGGGCTCGGGTACACCTGCAGAGTTTCTAAAGGTGTTTGTCTTCCAGAGAAGACTGAGTGCCGCCAGCCAGCCTGGCAGGCAGGGTCCTGCACACAGGCCGCATCCAGAGCATCACTGGACAGTGCTGACACTCGCTCCTGCCCTTAGGACCCAAGCCCAGAATAGTTTTGAGCGTGAAGACTCCACGTGGTACCCACGGGTTCTCTGAAACTAGTGACTCACTTGTGTGTGCATCGTTTAATAGGGTGACCAGTTTGTTCCAGTTTGCCTGGGACCTTATTTTCACACAGAGATCCCTGCATTCAGGGTAAACTCTAAAGCCTCAGGAAGATGGAGAAGTTGGCCACTCCACCTCAAGATGCTCCCTCTGCCAGTCCTCTAAGCCTAGCCTGCACTTCAACATTGCCTCCATTGGGGAGAATGTCCCCCCACCTTTCCTTGTGCTGGGGACCAAACCCAGCACCTGCTGCATGCTGAGCCTGCACTGCACCACTGAGCTATGCCCCAGTCCTGAGGAGCAGTCCCTTCCTGTCATTCATCTTCTGCAGACTGATTTCACAGACCTGAACATCCAGAGAGCTGGGCAGGGATGTTACCTACACAGACCACGTGAGGCGAGCTTTCTTGTCTCCCAGGAGCTCCAACACAAGCTGATTGGCATGGCGTGGAGGTGACTCCTGAGCAAGTCTTGCATCTCTGAATCTCCTGTTTTCTAAAGGACTGCAAGTGTCATCAGGTCTCCAATATGCTTTACCCTGACACAGTCTCTAGGCCAAAAGACTAAGGCATGAGTAGGTGACACTACTATTTTGTAATAAACAGAAAAATGAAGTCAATGGAAACTTAAGTCAGTTGTTGGGCTTGGATCGTATAAAAATCCTAGGATCAGGATCCACTTCAAATTCAGCACCTTTAGAATGAAATGCTCAGCTTTTGTGACTTCTGGGATAGTCTCTCTCTATTCCTAATCATTTCTTCTGAATCTTACCCCTTCCAGTTAAGATTTTGTCAGAGAAACTTAACCTCAGAGCCTGTGTCTGAGTTTTCTGGGTTTGGCCCTTTTCTTTGTCTCACTGATGATGAGATTTTCTTGCCTCTTCTATAGAGCCAGAAAGTACCCAGAGCTGGAGTTTCCCATTGCCCAGCCCCTCCCTTCCCATCCACCCCATAAAGGGGCTATTCACAGAAGCCCCTTTCTTCATCCTATTTATAACTCTTTTCAGCCGTCTTTGTCCCTCAGGACAAACGCTATTCTACCCTCTTCAACCCTACCCTGTACGTCAGCATTTGGGACTAAAAATTTTCTCCCATCTTCTGCCCTCCAGATTCCCTGGTGCTGGCTCTTCCCAGGCCTGCCTGGCAGTCACAGTCCCTGTGGAGAACTGGCTGGTGCAGGGCAGGCCCCTGGTTAGCACAGGACTCGGAGGTGGCCCTGAAAAGGGCTCCTGGAATCTGCCTGTGGCCGAAACACATCCCCACAGGCTGGACTTTTACTGCACTCATCACGGCTAGCATGACATGTGGGACCTGGAGAGTGAGTGAGGCCTCAGCACTCAGCAGAGCGCCCAGGCGGTGGTTCTAATTGGAATCTGGCCAGGCCTCAGATGGCAACGGCCTAGGAACGGTGTTTGGCCACCATGGTCTGAGCCCAGGTCAGAGCCAGTCTGCCTGCTTTCCTTTCTTCTTCTTCTTTTTTCTGGTACCAGGGATCAAACTCAGGACCTTGTGCTTGTGAGCCAGGCATAGCACCACTGAGCTAAGTCCCCAGCCCTCGGTCTGTCTGCTTTCTAAACACATTGCTTGCTCTCTGTGAGTGGAACACCTACCTATCTCAGTTTTCTCACCTTAAGAATCAGGTGGCAACAGGGAGCCTCCCATGAGGTGGTCACAAAAGGCAAATGTGCTGCAGTTAGAGCAATGCCCCACGTAAGTACCAGCTCAGGAGAAGTTGTGGTGGTTAGGCAGCTGATGCTCTGTCACAGTTTGCCTCTCTAGTAAGTTCTTTATTCATTTGACAAATACGAGCGGAGCCCTTGGTGTGTTAGGGGTAAGAGCGTATCAATTCAAAGCCTTTAAGTCACACAGGACTTTATTTTGTGACAACTTCTCTGTGCATGTCAGCGTGCTGTCCTCCCTAGTACTCATGTGGCCGACAGGCTGTGAGGAGGTTCACCTCAGGGTCTCATCTCACTCTCTGTGACCGGGTCTGCATGGTGTGGGGAATGGGCCTCTGGAGCTGGGGGCCCTGACTAGTAACAAGCTGGGAGCCCTTATCCAGGTCACTGCACTTTTCTGGCCCTCAGTGTCTCCTCTGTCCCCTCTACTTTGTAGGGTGCTGTGCAGATAAGATGAGACAACAATGCAGATGAGTCTGGCCAAGTGAAAGTTCTGTGTGAATACTGAGTGCCGAGATGGAGCACAGAGGAGACAGTGGTGGGGAGGACACCTGTCTAAGGGCCTGACCGTCATTCATATGAACACAAGCTGCTGGAGGGCCCTGAATGTCCAGTGCCCTGTACAGTGTTTGGCACAGAGTAGATGATCGACAGATCCCTGGCACATAGGTATAGGCACTTAGTAAATGTTGGCCCGCTGAATGAATGGAACGCAGGGAGGGTATTAAGCTCCTGGGAAAGGAAAAGCAGAGATGCGACCAGGTTTAGCATGGTGTGTTGGGGAGAGCTTTAGATTTAGATTTAGGCTGAGAAGGGACTTTGCACTGGGGATCGTTCCATGGGACAGAAGCGCATGCGCTAGGGAAGAGCAGAGGAGAAGAGGATGGGAGTTCACATGGGCAGTGGGCACAGCTGGGTTATGAGAGGGAGAAATCCTCGATGCAGACATGAAGGGATATGCTGAGGAGTGTGGGTGCAGTTTGTGAGAGACCCCGGGGCAGTTGCCCACTGCCTTCCATGAAAGGGAGAAGCCCAGTGCTGCCTCACAGGACCGCGGCCGCACTGCCTCCAAGCGTCAGCCTCTGCTGTACACTTGTGGCACTGTGAGGTGACAGCTGTCTGATGTGTGCTCCTACTGCCTCCTGAGCCAGGCTGGGGCTCTGTTGCCATGGGAGAAAGGAAGACAGGAACCTCCAGGGAAATGCCTGGGTAGCCACGGGTAATGCCATGCCGTTTACAGCCTCTGTTTAGTAGAGTGTTATTTCCTTCTCTTAAACAAGCAGTCTAGGCACACCGCGGTGCCCACAGCTGGTGTGTTTAAATTGGTCAGCGTGAGACTAGGGGCAGTGGATGGTCAGATAGACCCAGGGCATCTGCAAACTCTGCTGCCTGCTGTGGGCTTGGAGCACGTTTCTTAGCTTCTGTAGACACCACTTTTTCCATCCATGAAGACAGAGTCATAAGGGCTTTTGCTGAGGAGTTAATTTGGGGATTAACTGTGGTGCCTACATGGCACACGGTACAGTGCCTGGGAGGTGCAAGTGGCTTGTGTGTTTAGTTTTCTCTCAGAATCCTTCAGCCTTCCACCAAGGGAGGGGGCAGAGCCCCAGGCGCTCGTGGTGCCTGCAGCAGGCTGGGCCTCCTATGCCCACACTCTCCTAGGCCCTGGGGACTCTGGCGGCAGGGTTGGCCTTTCCTTGTCTGTACCCAGCACAGCCAGCCAGCAAGTGTCTGCTGCACGACAGATGGGTTCGATGTAGTCCTTGTTCTTTACGAAGCCTGCAGTCCAGAGGAGACAGTGTTGGAAACAATGCGATGGAAGATAAGGGTGCCCTGCTGATGCGGAAGGAGGGGGGTATGGTGGGGGACCTGGGGATGCCTCGAGCTGGCACTGCCAGCAGCCGAGATGTGCGGGCAGCCTTCGAGCTGCAGAAGTCAGCAGAGGCTCGAGCGCAGGAAATGCTCCCGGGGCCTGCGGAGGCAGCCGGAAGGTGGGCCGGCTTAGGAGAACCTTGACACCCTTCCCAGGAGACTGGATTTAGTCCTTTAAAGGTTGGAAGTGGGCGTGAGGCACCGCCTGCTTCCTCTGTCGCCCCCTTCTTGTGGCTGTGCACTCAGCTGAGGCTCAGAGCAGCCTGTGGTCTGCCCAGGGGGCACAGAGCACACAGGGATCGGGGTGAGAGCTCAGTGCCCTCGGCTGCCACTGTGGCGCTCCATGCCGTGGGCGGTCTTGCTCGTGCTGCTGGACTCATTCTCCTGCCCTCATTGGCAATCAGGCCTCAGGGAGACTTGGTGCCGCATTCTGTTTCACCCCAACAGCCTTGACTGTGTAAAGAGCCCTGTGTGCCTGAGCCTGGCCCCCCCACCCCAGTTCTTTGGCAAAAGGAGAAGCCACAAGATCCCCTGGAATAAGTTATTTCTCCATTTCCAGGTGCCAGGCTGCCTGGCATGTGCCAGATTTGGCTTGAGGACTTGTTTTTCAAACAGATCAATTAGGATTTGCAGAGGGTAATGGCGTTATTCTGGGTTTTGGAGAGGGCCAGGAACCTCCCACCCTCCACATCCTACCCACACATCCGGGCCCAGAGTGTGCCCAGGGCCAGCCCATGCGCTAATGTGTAAGGATCAGCAACTTGGATACACAGCGAGCTAAGTGGGGAGAGGGAGCGATCTGATACTTTCCAGAAAAGGCATCGGACAGAGGGGCTCCCAGGACTGACAGGCAGGTCTCCCATCTCCTTGTCTCCAGGGAATTCCTCAGGAAGCCAAGTGGTTACACTGTGGTTTCTGGTTGCTTTCCTGAGTCACCTGGCACTGAGCCTGCTGGAGCCTCTTCCTCTGGACTCCATCTTCCCACCACCTCGGAGGGCTGAGCTGGGCTTGCATTCACAGTGGTCCCGGTCCTGTGGAAGGACACAGCTCCTCCTCTGAGCTCCTGCCCAAATAAGCAACCCGAAGCTCACCCCGCTGCCTTGGAGGCTGGGGACAAGTGCAGGGGCTGCATCCTCCTAGGTTCACCCCATCTTTCAAGAAAGGGTGGAGCCTCCCATTTATAGGTGGGAGAGGCTGCTGAGCATTATGGGACCCAGAGAGGAGGTGGCTGACATTTGCTCACTTTCTTTTTTTTTTTTTTTTTGAGACAGGGTCTCACCTTGTAGTTCAGGCTGGCCCTGAGCTCACTATGTAGCCCAGGCAAGCCTCAAACTCAGCAATCCTCCTGTCCCTGCCTCCCGAGTGCTGGGATTACAGGCGTGAGCCACCACATCCGGCGTTGTAGTATGCAGTGTTGATTGTTGGTGGGCGTGTCTCCACACCCAGCATTATATGTAGTTACCGGGGATCGAACTCAGGACCTTGCGCTTGCGAGGCAGGCACCGGAACCACTGAGCTAACCCTCCGGCCCATTTGCTCACTTTCTAGAGGTAGCAAAGCAGAGAAGCTGGCTCTAGGGCACAGGGTCTGGAGAGCCTGGTGAGCATGTGGCCCCTGGGAGTGGGCAGGGACCCCATTATCAGTGCTGCTTCTTCTTTTTTTTTTTAAATTGAATTCTTTAGTGGTACATTTTATATACAGTTCCCAAACACACTCAACACTGAGGAATTTGTACCAGTATATGACACAAGTTAATTCTCATTTTTACCCATATCCCTACCCATCCACAACCCCCCACCCCTTATATACATGCTATTTTTTTCTTTCCAAATCATATTTATTCTTTCCCCTCATTACGTTCCCCCACCACATTCCCTTTGAATATTTCCTATTTTACAAAATCTGTCATACATTCTAGAACTCATTTATATCTACAGGTTCTCATACAAGAGAAAATATATGGTATTTACATATCTGTGATCTATTTATTTCACTTATTAGTGTGTCCTCAAGGTGTATCCATTTGCACATAAATGAATGAAACTTGTCATTCTTTATGACAGAGTAATACTCCATTTTAGTAAAAAACCATATCTTCTTTATCCAGTCTCCAGTTGATGGGCATCTGGGTTGTTTCCAAGATTGGGCTATCACAAACTGCACTGCTATGAACATGGGTGTACATATGACATTACAATATAAATCTTTTAATTCCTTTGGGTATATTCCTAGCAGGGGAATAACAGGGTTAAATAGGACCTCTAATCCTAGTTTTCTGAGGAACCTCCACACTGATCTCCACAATGGTTATACAAGTCTTCAATCCCAACAACAGCAAAGGGTTTCTTTCTCCCCGTAGCTTTGCCATTATTTATTGCTGGTTGATTTCACAATAACAGCCATTCTTTGTGGAGTAAGATGGATCTCAGTGTTGTTTTCATCTGCATCTCCCGAATGACCAGTGATGTTGAACATTTCTTCATATACTTCTTGACTGCTTTGACTTCTGCCTCTGAGAAATGTCTGTTCATTTCAGATGCCCTATTTTGAATTGGGTCTTTGAACTTGGAGGGACTGATTTGTTTAAATTTTCTATATATTCTAGATAGTAGCCCTTTGTCTGACAAACAGCTAGTAAAGATTTTTTCACATGTTGTTGGTTGTCTTTTAGCGGTGCCATTGGTTTCTTTTGCTGTGCAGAAGCTTTTTAGGAGGATGAGATCCCATTTGTTGATTCTTTCTGCTAGTTCTCATGCTATAGAGGTTTTGTTCATAAAGTCTCTGCCTAAGCCAGTGTCTCTAAGAGTTTTACCTAACCTGTTTTCTAGCAGGTTTATTGTTTCTGTTTTAATGTTTAAGTCTCAAATCCTTTGTGATTTTAGTTTAGCACACGGTGAAAAAGATAGTTTAGCTTTAGTTTTTGGCAGTTAAAGCCCAGTTTTTCCAGCACCATTTGTTAAAGAGGGTGTCTTTCCTCCATTGAGGATATTTGGCTCCTTTGTCAAAGATAAGATGGCTTAGTGTATCTGGAGTTGTTTTTGGATCTTCTAATCTATTCCACTGGTCCTTGGGTCTGCTACTTTGCCCAGTGCTTCTTCTTATAGGGGCACAAGTATTGGAGTCTCCATTTTCCCAGTTAGAGTTAGGCCAGCAGAGGGCCAAGGATGTGGCTGGGGCCATTGGCTTGAGATGACCATTGTCCTCTGGCACCTGCTCACCCCATCCCTGCCGCTTTCCTTTCCTCCCTTCCCTCTCTCCCTTTGTGCTGCCTTTCTCCCCACTCACTGAGAAACCCTTCGATGTCAGACACCAGGAATGCAAAGATGAATGAGACTTGGCCACTGCCTGGGGCACTCAGGAGACAGAGACACAAACACTGTCGATGGAGGACAACGAGTGTGACTCAGCAGTTCCAGGCTGAGGGTGACAAAGTGTGGAGAAGGGGACCACATCTGCTGGGGGTGGGAACAGGGTATTCAGAAGGGAGTCCAGCGAGCCTCCAGGCTCCAATAGGAGCCTGGCCTCCTTGAGACCTCCCCAGCTTCTGTCACACAGTTTGTGCCCAGAAGCAAAATCTTTAACTGCTCTTCAGCTCAGTTTCCCTGTTTGTTGAAATAAAATCTTTGTGGCTTGCCAGAAAATGAGAAGAGACAAACAACAGTCAAGGGTTCCCAAGGGAGGAGGTAGTGGCAGCTGTGGCAGGAGAGGAGGTGAACAGGGCGCTGGTATTGCAGGAAGCATCCGTAGAGGAACAGGGTGAGAGACTCACTCCTCCTTGTGCTCCTGCTGCTGAGTCCAGGGAGGCTGTGGTGCTCTGGAGAGAGCAGAGCAGAGTGGAGCCCCTGCTCTGTCCCTTTCTTTCCATCGGCAGATGGCAGGGTTTGATGTGACGCGTGGTCAGTTCCAGGGATGAACTGGGCACATTATGCTGGGGAAGTGGGAGGGAAGGGAGGGCAGACCAGGAGAGCCAGGGGCCCTCAGGGTTGGGGCGTGGAGACCACCCTGACTTGCCATCATCTCTCTCTTCTGTGAGCACCCACAGAGTGGCTGCAGTGCTCCTCAGAGCTGTAACAATGGGAACATTTTGTTCTCCTAGTATCTCTGGACCATGCGAGGAAAGACTGACCTGACCAGAAAGAACCAGAGCCTTCCAGAACGAAGGGTATGGGATACGTTTATGCTCCCAGGATTAATCGAGCACTTAATGCACTCCATGGTTATAAGCTCTGTTAGCCAAGTTCATTATCTCAGCTATTGTCGTAGATCTCTCTGGACTTGAAGATGGAACCCTGGAGGTGTTGTTGCCTGAATTTGAGCCATTAGAAAATTGTACTGCTTGGGTGGGTGGCTGGGCTGTTACGCCATCCCTCTGTCTAAGAAGGCCACCTCCTCTCAGGTCTAGCTGCTCCTTCCATGAGCGAAATTGGCAGCAAAGTGAAACCAACAGAGGTTGCAAGTTGTGGAGCAAAGTTCAAATCCCCACCCTGCACATCTCTTAGCTGTGGGACAATTTAATCTCTCAGTCCCATTCCTGTCCTGTGCACAGCAACAGCTGTCCGTTGTGTGGGGTAAATGAGTGGGATCTGGAAGGCTCCAGCCCTGTGCTCTCGGTAAATGGGGATCCCCCTGCCCACAGTCCAGCCTCTCTTCCTTCCTTATCTCTGCTACTCCCCAAAGCCACATGGGCAGAGCCTATGGGATTTTCTGAGCACTGCGAATTCGACTCTACACCTAGAGACACTTCCTGGCTCTCCCAGGCCATGGCTTTCAGTATTTCTCTCCACTGTACAGAAGAATGCAGGGACCTCAGTTCACAAACTCACTGTGTTTGGAAAGATGGCCATGTTTGAATTAGTGTGGGGAAGATGTGTGTGCTTATGTTTGTCCCTTGGGGTAGAGTTCGCAAACAAAAACGAAAGCATTTGTGAACTGAGGGGTTGTGTATCTCCCTTGTAAGCAAGGCCTCATGTGTACACATGTGCTCATGCTCACACACACACACTCTGAGTGTGTCTCAGTGTGTGAAACAGCACTTCGGACAGCCCTGGTTTCAGGTCCTTTTCTAAGGCTCTATCTGTATTAACTGCTTTTGTCTCCACTGCGCCCTACAAGACGGGAGCTGGTATTGTTCCCATGTCGAAGATGAAGGGACAGAAGCACATAGCAAGTGTAAGGGGCTGAGTCAGGATTCGTGTGTGTGTGTGTGTGCGTGTGTCTTACGAGCATTATAAAGTGGTACATGTTGCCTCGTACAGCACACACTCATATTTATGATTTTTTTTTACATTTTTTAAATGCCAGTGATGATTTGCTAAATTGATTTCCCAACCCCCAGATGAGTCAAAACCCAGAGTGAAAGACTGTCCTACAGAGTCCACTCAGAAAGTGAGGGAGCTGGGGGCGCCCAAGGAGACAGAACCGTGGCCTGTAGTGTGGCCCACTTTGCATGGAGGGAGAGATCCAGGCAGTGACAGGCTTTGGGGAGGGTATGGTGCCCCTCGGAGTGGCAGAGGAGCAAAGGCTGCATGCAGCTGGGCCAGGCTCCCAGCTCTGCTCTCCTGCTGGAAGACGGGTCTCCATGTCGAGCAGGGAGAGGCTGGGAAGAGGGGCAAAGAGGTTACTCTCCTGGGCTGGGCAAAGGTCATCATTTGGCACCTTGGTCCTTTTGCCTCCATGGGTGAAGCTGCAGTAACTGCAGCCCAGGGAGGTCTCAAGGCACAGGGTAAAGAGATGAGAAATGGGCCACAGCTCCGCTCTCCGCCCCAGAATTGTTCTTGCCTGGTGAGTCTCTTCCTTTCCTGGGAGAGGGGCATGAGTTTAAGCAGCTACAGTTGATGTTTATGTTGATGTCTGCAGCGGGAAACAGGTTTGAATTCCAGTCGGCCAAACAGACTAGGAGCCTAGAACAGAAGGAAACAAAAGGAAATTGTGATCTGATAGAAGGATTTCAGTCTCTAGAATGAGTCAGCTATCCCTTCTGGCTTGTGGAGGAAGGACAAGATCAACTTAGAAGGCTCCGCCAGCCCTGGCCTGTGCGGTAGGTATCCTAGCCCCGCATATCCTGTGCTGCCCTCTGGGACCCCTGGGGAGCTGTATGCCAGGAGACTGACCCATGGGGAGCGTTTCTCCTTTGTCTCTCTTCTGAGCACCCTGCAGCTGTCCTCTGAGGCCGTTTGAGTTTCTTGTGGGTGTGGGGCGCACTGTGACGCCAGCCCTCTGCATCCTGTGTCAGGAAAGCCAGGCTCTTACCCAGCCAGGGCCTCTCCTCTTCTCTTCAGTCCTGGTGTTCCTTTTCATAGTTTAAAAAGTTACGAAAATATTTTTCAGAGCTGCAGTTTCTCCTGAAGGCTCACAGCTTCCTCCCACCCTCTGGGATCATTTTATCTACTGACCCGTGAGAAAACACTTACTGAGCAGGAGCTGCTTCTGAGTTGCGCTGCAGGATTTGTGTGGTGAGACTTCACACTCAGGCCCCTCAGATGTCCTTCCTGCTTCATTTAATTATGAGGAATAAAGGCAAAATCACAAACACGGAGCATTGCCCACAGCACACACAGTAAATGCATAGTAGTGTTACCTTCTATTATTACCAGTGTTACTTCCCAGCATGACGAGTCACCGCCCGCAGCTTTCCTGGGGTCTCTTTCTGGAATCCTACTTCCTCTCTCAGATGCTGGTGTCACCATGGTGTGGCCACCCCCAGCGTCACCCTGAATCTTCGTCCCTGTGCTCAGTGGGATGGGAGGATGGTTTCCTTGGCGTCAGGACCTGTGGTGGTTGCTCCAGATGTGACCGCAGGGTGGATGGGTGGCTGACGGGTGCCCAGCAGTTCACCAGGAGCTCAGCACCCACCTTGGAAGATTTAGACCCAACAGGCATCCGGAATGAAGTCAGGAAATTGTTTTCTGGAGAAGTTTCCAGGTTGTAAAATGACCCCTGTGGCTGAGCCCTGCCACTTACTTAAGGAACAGCTTGCTCTAGCGTCTGGTGAGGCATGGGCCACCCTGGGGTAGAGAGGAGTTGGAGCTGTGCAGCCAGAGGCTGAAATGCCCAAGGCTTTGGGGGGAGATATTGAGATGTTCCATTTAGCTGGATTTGAAGGTTTACCCATGGAGCGGTGGGATGTGACCTTTGAAAGATGAGCAGGGACATAGCAGGCCTTGGGGGCTGTGCCAAGGAATTGGGCACTTTCGCTGCAGGAAAGGAAGGGGCAGGACTACTGAGAATTTCCAGACAAAAGGGTAACAATGAAAACAGGGGCTAAACCCCACTCTGCAGGAGGGAAATTAGCTCTGTCTTAAAAGCCACAACTTCCTCTTAGCGCCCATCTGAGTACTGCTTGGTGTCTAACCTAAATCTTTTTTTTTTTTTTTGAGACAAGGTCTCGCTTTGTATTTCAGGCTGGCCCTGAGCTCACTATGTAGCCCAGGCAAGCCTCGAGCTCAGCAATCCTCCTGCCTCTGCCTCCTGAGTGCTGGGATCACAGGCGTGAGCCACCACGCCCAGCATTGTGGGGTGTGGTACTGATGGCCGTGGGCGTCACCACACCCAAAATCACATCATTGTATGTGGTTACCGGGATCAACCAGGGACCTTGCGCTTGCTAGGCAGGCGGCGGAACCACTGAGCTAAATCTCTGGCCCTAACCTAAATCTTTTCTTTTGTTGTTAAAGTCCAGTTTGTCTCATAGGAATTGGAAAACGGCTGAACAGGGTCCAAGGATTGGAAAGAAGTCATTCTCCCATTTCTGCCAGAAAGAACCCACATATCACAGTGGAACAAGAGTGTGCCCAGGTTCTGGGCCAACCTGGCAGAGCTCAGGGCACATGAGGGCAAGGAGGCCTCTCTGATACTTCCAGAGTGTGGGTTTGGGTAACCGGAGCCCCTGTGGAATTAGACGCCTGGCCTCATCCCTGAACTGCTGCTGCCCCTCCCCACCGCGTAGCTTGGGCACACGTGCCCTTTGAAAGGCTCGTGGGCATCAGTACAAACATCTCCACCTGTTTTCCATTGTGCGTGTGAGAGATGGTGTGGGTGAAGTTCTCTACGCTCGGTGATAAGGGCCTAGGGAGGACGACAAGGGAAACCTGGGAAGGGCACAGTAGAGGGGAGGGGAGCTCCCTGCTTCTTGCCCCAGCTCAGTCAGGGGCCACCTAAGGCCTGAGAGTCCAGAGGGGTTGACCAGGAGCTCTCAGCATGTGTTTTCCCTTCAGCCTGCTGGGTGAGACCTTCTCCAGGCTCGGGGAAGTGTGACCAGTCAGGGACAGTCCTTTCCCTCTGGGGTTCTCCGCTGTGATCCCTCTTGGCCAGTTCCCCTCCCTTGTGATTTGCAGGAGTGTTGGACAGAATTCCAGAGACTTAGTCTGTGAAAAAGGGAAATTTTTCTTGAACAGGAAATATCTACCTTCCCCAGGCTTCCAGGGCAAGTGGAACATTCCATTTAAAGGGTGAAACAGGAACAGGTGAGCAGCAGTGCAGCGAGGAGGCCTCAGCAGCACAGGTGGACAGTGTGGTGAGCCACTCGCACCTCCACCCCTGCCATCTTCTCCTCAACCTGCCTGAGGACACCTCACTCCTGTGCCCTGCCCCCAAAATGCCAGGATGACGAGATAGGGCTGTGGATACTTAAAGTGGCCAGGTAAGAGGACACCCTCTCTGAAGACTGTCCCTCCCCTCTGAGGTCCTCCACTTGCCCACCAACTGAGGTTGCTGGGGACACACCTTGAAATGTGTTGGGCAGAGGCTGGAATATGTGTGTGCTAGCAGATAAATAGGAGGGCCGAACCCGAACCCGACACTTTTCTGTGCTCTAGGCTAACAATAGGGACCTTTCCAGGAAGCTCAGGGAGGGACTCGCCTGTAAGAGGATCCCCAGGGTGGATGCTCAGTGGGGTGGCTTGAATAGGTCTCTGCATTTGCTGCTAGTTGCTTAATTAGACACCTACATGGTGCTCTCTGGTAATGACCACGTCTCCCAGGGAGACGGGAGGTGACAGATAAAAGGGTGGGTAGTTCCCGAGTGCCAGTGAAGGTCTCTGGACAGCCACCTGAAATGAGGGTGTGGAGGAAGAGCACTGTGTGAGTTCTTTCAGCCCGACCATGATGGAAGGTACGTAGGCTCTCCCCAGGGACTGAGAAGAGAAGCACTAGACACAGGACCAGTTCCAGCGTCAGTATTAACTTCCCGTGGGAACTGCGGTTTTCCCTCTTGAGCAGTGGGAGGTCATGCACTATGTCCAGGGGGTGTCTCTGAGCCCGTGAGCTCAGGATTGTGTGTTCCTGGAGGTCCGCACGCTGGGCTGAAGTTCTGCTGCAGATATTTTAGAGCTGGGGGGGGGCACAAACTGACGCTGGTGAGTCTCTGCTGATGCCCAAGGTAGTGGCTGCACTCACCCCAGTGCTGCCCAACCCCTCCGTGCAGCACAGGGCTCCTGGAATGTGGGCAGAGTCCTTGTCCTCCTGGCCGTCTTTTGGATGAGCCAGCCAAATATTTACCAAAAGCTGGGCTGCCCAGAAAAGGTGCCAGGACCAAGGTAAATGTGTTTGTGCCACTCAAACAATGCCATGCTTCATGGGCTCCTGAATGCCACAACCCCACTGTGAGGCTTGGAGCCAGGCTCTGCAGAGGCTGTAGGGAGGCACGAGGCTGGCACCTTTGGTCAGCTGGGGTAGGGGTGCTGCCCATGGGTGTCTCTGGGATGCCGGTTTCCTGTATTTGGATGGTCTTTGCCTTGATTCTTCCACCTGGAAAGGCATGACTCCTCCAGAGGGGGAGTCTGGTGAGGCTGCTCCGTGCTGCTCTCCTGCAGCTTCTGATGGAAACGGTCCTTTCTGCCCATGTCAGGGATAGGCTGAGGTTAACAGAGATGACTGACTATTATGGAAGCGCTGGACTGTAGCGAAACTGGGCAGACCCAGCTTTGGATTTTGGCTTTGCCCCTTACTTGCCAGGTGGCCTAGGGCAAGTTGGCTAACTCCTCTGACACCAAGTCCCTCGTGCTGTAAGATGGCACTCCTGCCACCTGGCTAAGCTTGCAATGAGACAAGGATAAAGTGCCTCCCCACTGGCACCATCCTGATGCCTGTCCTAAGAAGTGAGGCAGGGACAGGGCTGGGACCAGAGGGAACACTAGGTGCAACAGATCCAGTTTCATCTCCATTTTCTGAGTTTAAGGACTTTAGGGTCCATATGGCCATGAGTGGTAGTGAAATTTCTTCTTATAAAATAAAATGATTCCCTTTACAGCATAACCCAAGTGCTTGCATGTTGGGAAGTAGGAAAAGGAATGACATTCAGTTTCACTGGATAAACATTTTTTTTTTTCTTCTTAGAGACAGGGTCTCACTTTGTAGTTCAGGCTGGCCCTGAGCTCACTGTGTACCCCAGGCAAGCCTTGAACTCACAGCAATCCTCCTGCCTCTGCCTCCTGAGTGCTGGGATGACAGGCGTGAGTCACCACACCTGGCATTGTGGTGTGTGGTTACCAGGGATCAAACTCAGGACCTTGTGCTTGCAAAGCGGATGCTGGAACCACTGAGCTAAATTCCCGGCCCCTGGGTAAGCATTTCTGAGTAAAGGTATTTTCAGTTCTTGTGAACATCTTGGAAGGAAGAAATATTTGAAAACTTTATTATATTTGGCAGTTTTCATTAGTTTTTTTGTGTGACACACTCAGGAAGTCTTAATTTGTTTAGTTGCGGCACTGGGAACAATGGGTGGAGGCGAAAGCTTTCTAACAGCACCTCCCACCAATGGGCTTGGCTGCTTTCCAAAGGGCTGAGTGAGCGAGCAGTCCCGTGACAGCCTGCGCACAGCCTCCTCTCCTACTTGCTGCTGAGGGCTTTCCCGCGTTGCCTGGGAGAGAGCATCCTCCGTAGTGCTGAGCCTCCTACCCCAAATGCAGAAGGCTTTCATCTTGTCATCCCCGAAGTCCCTCAGCTCAAGAGAGGGGTCTGCTGTGGGCTAAAGCACTCGAGGCGGCCTTAGCTTCTTTCTCCAAACCGAGGTCTCTTTGGATCCAGTTGTGACTCTGACATCTTTCCTCTGCAAGGCTCTGTGCTTTTGTGCCCTCTGCTCCCCTGGGCATCTCAGGACGAGCTTCTCCTGTAGACGCATCTTCTCCTGCTCTATTCCTGACCATGTCATGGCTGGGAGAAGACAGTGGAACCACTTGCACCGTATTCCTGCTGGGTACAAGTGGGGGAGCTGGGAGGAAAGGCGAGAAGTGGCGATGGAAAGTCTAGTCTGTAAGAGCTCCAGGCTCTCTTGGAGATGCACTTTACATAGGTGGACAGTGGGTTGAGGATGTGAGACTTTGTGGGGTGACTGCTGACTGAGGTGTGCAGGGCACTGGGAGTCCATCTGGCGGGGAGTCTCAATACTGACATGGATGGAAGTCAGAAAATCAAACTGTGAGCCCTCTAAGAATTGTTTTTAGCATGCTTAGTTTGCAGTATTAAAATGTAGAGAAAGTATTCTTTGAAGGTTTTCCTCCTCCCACATGATCTACCCTAGACCCCTTCTTGGCGGTCATCTGTCACCATGTCCACTGCATCCTTCTTGGTATTGCAAGCCAGTGGTTGGCCAACGATGACCCATCTCTTAATCTAGCTTACCACCTAATTTTATATGACCCTGAATTAAGCGTGTGCCTATATTTTATTTTGTTACTTTTTTGAAAATGCCTGTCCATGAATTCTTTTCTAAAAACACATTTTAAAAGTAAAATAAGTACCTTTAGGGCCAAGGATTTAGCTCAGTGGTTCCGGTGTCTGTCTGGCAAGTGCAAGATCCTGAGTTCAATCCCTGGTGCCGTGTACCACAGTGCCAGGTATGGTGGCTCACACCTGTAATCCCAGCCCTTGGGAGGCAGAGGCAGGAGGATTGCCTCGAATTCGAGGCTTGTCTGGGCTGCATAGTGAGCTCAGGGCCAGCCTGAACTACAAAGCGAGACCCTGTCTCAAGAAAAGGAAAAAAAAGAAAAGAAAGAGAGAAAAACCCAACTACTTTTGCTGTTGTTGTTATTGTTGCTTTTGTGATACTGGGGGTTGAGCTCAGGTCCTCCTCTCTGCTTTTCATGTGGTGCAGAGTTGAATGGTTGCAACTGAGAGCTGGCCCTTGAGGCTGAAAGCATCTGTCGTCCAGCCCTTTACCTGAAGTGTGTTGGTTCCTGCTCTAAGCAAATATAACCAGACTGGTAGTTGTAAACCATTTTAGCCCAAATGTAGCACACGGAATTAACTCTGCTTTCATTCATAATGCCTCAACAGGAGTGATGTGTGAATGGTATGATGCTGTTCATCACTGATGCTCCGTCTTAATTTGACTTGGCCACGCCAGGTTTAAAGCGAAGACGGGTTCCTCTCCCGAGGTCATAGGGAGCCTGGAGTGGAGACGTGAAGGACCCCTGCAGGGAGGATGGCAGAGACCCTGACCTTGGCCTGCAGATCAAAAATTTCCCTTGATAGAAATAAAGTGTTGCGTTCTGAGCACTGTACAGAGTAAACCTAGGAGGTTAGTAGTCTGACAGAAAGACAATGAATGAGAAGCATAACACCAGCCCCTGAAGGAACAATAACTAGTAAGGGCAATTTCCAGTTCTTGTCCTGAGGCAGAAGTAAGCCAAAGAAGCGTGGAATAATGAACAGGGAGGGGAGAGCAATGGGCATGTATTCATGCCTACTGCCTGTGGATGTTCCCTAACTTTACTCTCTGCGGTGGCATCATGGACCTCATTTTAGGATGAGGAAGTGGAGGCTCAGAGGCAGGGATTTCTCTCTCGCAGTCTGATTGCTTGGAAGCTTGCCATGTGACCCATGAGAGCCCTTATGTCCGTGTTACCACCCAAGATTCCAAGTTGGGCCAGGAGTCCCTCCCCACTCTGCCAAGCCCGTGCACTTCCTGGCCCCGGCTTTCGCTTCTGCAGAAGGATGGGTCTGTCATTCTGACTGTATAGCTTCTTCCTAGACTTGCCTGGGCTGATTCTATGTATGGGTAGAAACCTAAGGGAAGGAGCCATGCTGTAAGACAGCGTGCTGCAAATTGGAGAGGAGGGAAAGGTGGGTCTAGTAATTTGTATATCATACCCCGTCAGTTACCTGAATCAGATCCTTAGGAGTGTGTGTGTGAGAGAGACTGGGACTAGGACTGAATTCAGGACTTCACCCCGAGCCTTCACTCCCCAGTCCTTGGTTTATTTTTCATTTTGAGACGGAATCTCCCTAAGTCTCTAAATTTCCGGTGCTGGGCTTGAACCTGTGATCTTCCTGCCTCAGCCTCCCACAAACCCTTAGGAGAATATTCCTTGACATGGAAGAAGAGTCTAAAAATCTCTGCACCTAAATTGAGAACTTGCCTTTTACCCTCATGTCCACAAGCACGAGCATCTCTTCAGCACCTGGACTTGAGGACAGGAGGGTGCAGGGCTGGCAGAGCTGTGGATGGCACCCATCCGGCCCCTCTGGGAGCTGCTGCAAGCTTTCTGGAATCACTGCTGTGGGGGAGACGGCGATATTACTGAGGAGCAGGGCGGGAGCCCACGGCCAGCGGGGAGCCAGCCGGGGGTGTGAGTATGTTTATGTAGCATCCAGCCAACCTGCAGTTTCAGATTTCAGACCCAGCTTTTTTGGGAAACTTTCCTTTGGTTTTCAGTCAGTGCAGGAGCAAGGAGAGAGCTGGTGCCGGAGCCTCGCTGGGGAAATTCTCGAGTCTGATTTTCTCCCTGTCTCCTTTCTCGCGGGAACTGCTTTCACCACCCTTGGGAATTTTCTCCAATCAAGATTTTTGCTTCTCTGCTGGGCTCTGCGTTTCTGTATGAAAGGTAAATCAGGGATCCAGGGACCTCGGCAGGGAAGACCTAGGGCTGCCACAGCCTTTCAGGGGGAGGAGGACCCGGGAGAAAGACACACGGTGCCCGTCCATCCGGCAGAGGAGTTTGTCCCGCTGGGAATGACCGGTGTAGCCGTGGGGTCGCTTTCATTCATAGTTTGGTTGCAAGCTGCCTTTACTTTCTCCTCCTTTTATTTATCCTTTCTTTTTTGCCTTGAAGTCTTCCATTAGAAATTTAGAGAAAACTCCCTTCTCTCACATGGTGGGGGTTGCAGAGGAAGCATAGAGACTGGGAATGTCCTAGAGATGTGTCCAGGGCCCCTATGCCCCTAGAGCGAGGGCTGGGCTTGGCAGGCGTTTGGTCCACTTCTGATGAGGCTAGCCCTGACCAGTATGGGATCCAGCATAGCCTCAGTGTGTGGGTAGCTTGAGCCAGCCTGAGGGATCAAAGCTCTGAGAAATAAGCGGTAGGAGCACTTTCTCCCAGGGTTCCTAACTGGGCAGGAGAGAGGCTAATATTTGGGGTGGGTGGGGCTGGCATTCTGCCTGAAAGCAGAGATTTGGGTGGGAAGGTGATTGGCCGGTGACGTTAAGGTAGGCTGAATGCCTGAATGCCGTTCTGTCTTCTCTGGGTTTGTTATCAGCAGGTACAGATACCTGGTGCAGAGCTGGTGGGTGGGCAGCCTGGCCTCGCTGCTGAAACCCATTCGAGCAATGACTGGGCTGTGGCTGCAGGCGTGGTGAGGCAGGCTACAGAAGGAATGGTGGGTGGGCCAGGAAGAATGAGACTCAGCCAGAGGCCGGGGGTGGTTTCTGAAAGACAGATTTGGGGCCCCAAGATATGCACCGGAAGAGGAGTGTCCAGGAGAGAGAGCTAGAGGCAGAATGTGGTGATTGGAAAGGAATAAGGAGAGGGGGGCCCAGGAGCCCAAACTTGAATGCATTGTAAGATTGCATGCAGGCAGCCACATCTCAGTGCCCATAGAGACGCAATCCAGTTAACTAGGGTTTGCCTGCTGACTTATGAATATAATGGGGTAGATGTATGTGAGGCCTTGTCTGCTGGGCAAAGTACAGTAAAAATTTATTTTGAACACCAGAAATCAGTGCAGTTGAGGTTGGAAGGCAATGGTATAATTATTTATTAGATAATATAATTAATAGGTTGCACAGGCTGGTTATTTTGGGGCATTGAAAATTTTAGTTTCTATCACCACCTACTCCAAATGGCATTTCCAGCATCATTGTGTATCTAGGAGATGGTGCTGTGTATAATTTAGGCCCACAGATAGTAATAACTGTCTTCTCTTGCTAGTTGGGTTGTGCTTTCCGGCTCAGACCCAGCGCACTGTCAGAGTCACAGTCCCAGTCTCGCTCAAATCAGCAAATGCTCACCAGCCCCTCTGGTTCTGCCTCAGAAGAGCTCGCAGCGTAACTGTGGTCCTGTGAAGGACTTATTCTCACAGTACAGCTGAGAAAATGAGCCAAAAGATGCTGCTATGTCAGTCAGTGGAAGGGCGGAACTTAGAATCAAGAGACAACCATTCATCTGGTGCTGGTGTCCCTCTGCCTGCACACAGTCCTGCCTGCGGGTCCCTCTACCTGTTTGTCCCTCCTCCTTCGTTATCGGGGAATGAGAAGCAATATCTGCACAAGGCGGAGTGGGAAGCCTGCTGCTCCCTGGAATGAAGTCGGTCCTCTCAGCCTCCTGGTTGTGCAACTGAATAGCATTAGTGGGTCCTTCTCTCTGTTACTTTGCCGACTGATGTTTTCCACCACACATTACAGGCCTACTTACCTCTCAGACAATTCCTGATTTAGGGTAAATTGTCTTTTTACATAGGCAAAGGGAGAGTAAAATATCATTCTGTGCCACCATTTGAAGACAAGGGGACAGTAAAATGAACTCCCTGAATCATTTGACCAAGCAGAACTTTCAGAAATGTAGGACATCCCAAGTATGGGAGAACATGCTTGCTGAACACTTGATTTCTAAAATAACCAACACAGAACATGCTTTGTAACTGAGCGCCCTTCACATGAGCAAAATAGGATGCTTATTTACCTTCCTTTCCACATGCATCCAGTGCAGGTTTCCTGGAAGGTCTGAATCCCCCAAAGTTCAGATCTCTTTAATTTTTAAGCTCAGGCTAAAATGGAAAGGGCATCTGACCCAGTGACTCTCAAATTTTGGTGTATGGGCTGGGGTGTAGGTCAGTGGAAGAGTGCCTGCTTGTATGTGTGAGGCCCTGGATTGGATCCCCCAGTGCTTTAAAAAAAATAACAAGATGTCAAATTTGCCCTGTGATTGTTTTTACCAGTGTGAAATGAGAAAAGTAGGGGAAATGTGCTGAATAGATCAGAAAACAAAATATATTCAATTTAAAAGACTTCTTTTGGGGGAAAATATGCTAAAATACCTGAGGTCGTTGCTTTCTGATTCTTCTCATGAGCTGATAGAGGATAGAGGATAGTTTGGCTTTCACAATAGCCTTATTTGGCAAAACAAAAATTAGAAAGTTTATATTGATTCCTCAAATTTCATTTAAAATTTTTTTACTGGCCCATGAAGCCCAAAAATTTCGCCTGCAGGATCTTCTCTAAGCAGATTCGCTGATAAGGCCTCTTAGGCCAGATGATTGTTGAAAACTTGAATTCTGATCTTGTTACCATTACTCTTTCCCTGCGGGTCCTTGGAATCGGAGGAGTTTACATTGGCTCTTGACAAAGGAATAGGAGCCTACTTGCTCTTCAGCTATGTCCCAAATGACAGGGATCAGAGGCACTCCTTTTTCCTCGGGTCTGTGAGTCAGGCCTGGCTAGTTCCGTTTCTATGGTCACCTTTCGGAAATGGTAGAAGTCATCTCCCGTCAAGGGACCAAGGTTCTGGAAATCTGTGGAGTCAGGTGTTGAAGGGAGAGTCTTAGCTGTGAAGAACATGCTTGGGGCTTTTCTAGATCGGAAAGCTCCTGGTGATGTTGGAGCGTCTATTGTCCAGGTTCTGAGGAATCAGGCTTGGAACTGGAACAAATGCATGGGATTCTGCGGCTGCCAGAACTTCAGATAGGTGGTTGGTGTGCACGTGTGTAGAGACTTGTATGAGCAAGAGCTTGGAAGGGAAGATAAGTTTGGAACCATCCCAGAGAAATTTTTTTTCGGGTTCAGCCGAGGGTGCTTTTTCTGAAAACAAGTGCCCAGGGGCTTCTTCATAGGAAAGAATTTTCTTTTTTAAAAAATACTATTTGTATGTCCTGAAACGAGAACCTTGCTGGTCCAGGAAAACAATTGTGGTTCCTCACTGAAGAAAGCATTTCAGTGTGGGGGAATGGAGACCCTCAAGCTTTCCTTAGAGTAGAGCAAAGTAGACCATGCTAGTGTAGGGATGTTAGGTTCTGAGTAGGGAGACCAAGACGAGAGGCAATTCCACCCTACAGGAGGCCTCTGCAGAGAAGCCCAGCTCTTAGGAAAGTTGAGGAGGCCAAGCCCAAGCCCATGTGAGAGGACCAGTTCAAAGGAATTGAAATGAACCAAACCTCAACAAGTGTGTGCTAACGATCTCTGCCATTTGAGGAGCTTCTGCTGACCACTCTGTGGCCCATCCCGTGTCTCTCCCTAGGCTTGAGGCAGGTGAGTGACAGGGGCAGGCAATTGTTCTCTTTGCCCATCTTTGCCCATCTCAGGTCCCCCGTGCTGTGGAGGACCCTCTGGGAGGACTTTGTTCCAACTTTGGATAGGTCTAAGATAGAAAGGAGCATCTCTGAGGTGTCCAAGCCAGTAGGGTAGATGATGCTGACCACTAGCATGGCTTCTTCCAAATGCAAAGGTCAACAAAGACATGATGGGAACCTCTGAAGATCTTTGCTATGGGTAGGTTATGAGCATCAACATTGGGACTCCAGGTCCAGAATTATGTCTAACTTGCTTTGTTGTCTGGAGCCTTTCAGTCCTTCTGTCTGGCTGTCCATGCCTTGCTTCTCCATTGACCAGCAATGGGGCCTCTTCAGGAATCTCAGGTTGGCCTTACCATTCCGAGAGAAGGAGCATCTGTTATCTCTGCTGGGATTTCAGACCCGTTCAACAGTTGTGTCTGTGTGAGAAGTGGCTTCAGTGGGAAGAAGCTGGGGATTCCAGGGTCAAAACCAAGAAGTCCCCTTGGGTGACTGCACCTCAGAGAAAGGGTGACCTTTGACAAGGGCCGGAGATCTGGGATGAGAATTGTCCGACATTGTTGGTATTGCCCAAGGCTGCTTTCTCACTTTGAAAGCCTCCTGGGGCCATGAAATGGCTCCAGGAGAAACATGCCAAACCCGTTCTACTGTGTGTTGATGTGTCCCCCACCCCTGACCCAGAGGGTCCCCTCTGCCTCACCCCCTCACATTCAGAATTTTCTCCCTCCTCAGTGCAAGTTTCTGTCAGCTCAGACTCCCCCCTGCTTCTCTTCTGGTTCACCGTGGCAGGGCCATTTACTTCCCTGAGGGTGTTTGTAGGGAGTGTGGTGCAAGTGAAGCCATAGGGTGCTGGTGGGGTGGAGAGATGGCTGCCAGACCAATGAGGCGGGGAGTCGGAGGCATGTGAGGAATCCTCAGGCATGTCTATACCTGAAGTCTAACCAAATCACAACAGCACATTGCCTCTGCCAGTTCTGCTCAGGCTAGAGAAGCAGCAGCCTCTCGTGGGCTGGTCTTGGGTCCGCTTCCCTGCCCCATGGCAGCTTGCATTCCAAGGAGCCAGCTCCAGGCTGCGGGGACCCAGAGACCCTCTCCAGGTTGGTGACAAAATGGCTGCCTGCATCTTTAGCTTAAGGAACTCTGGTGATTGTCCTGTCTTTGGGGCCAGAGAAGTGACTCTGTGGCTCCACAGTTTATTATCTGGAACTTGTGGGGCCTGTGGATTTTAGAACAGCAAGGTGGTCCATACTGGGTATTATATAAAACCTCCAGTAGGATCTGGAGCAGCTCCATAAGCAAAGATTTTAATATTGCTGCAGCAGGACTTAGTTAAAGAACCACCTAGTAGGGTACATTAGGGCTATAAAAATCTCATGCCAGGGTCAGGTCATGTTTTGCTATCAATTAGGTTCAAGAATGGTTGAGTTTTGGTGCCAGTTGAGTTGGAGCAAAACTCTGTTTCAGATGTCTATGGGTTCTGGTGTGCTAAGGAGACAGTGCAGTTCCATACTGTCCCATATAATTCTATAAGGTTGGAGTTGGTCTTCCCTTTTACAGACGAGGAAGCTGGGCCTTCAAGAGGATCAGGACTTGCGGGTGCCATATAGTTGATGCACAGCTGAGCTGATTTCAGTCCAGGTTTGTCTACCTGCAGAACCGGTCTTTTTCCTCTGAGATGTGGAACTTGCCCAGGAACAACCTGAGCAAAGTTGATGGTGGGAGTGGGGAGCTCTGATTCTGGCATCTTCTCTGATGAGAAAACCACTTTCCACACATTTGATAGCATCATGGATCGCCCTGTTCTTATTTATACATTGACTTCTGGGATTCCAGTAGGCTAAAAACTCAGAAGAGAGGAAGCTAAAGTTCAGTTAACTTTGTGGCTTACAAGAATCCATCTGGCTTTGTGGGGGCTGTGGCAGCCAAGAACAGATGGGGTCAAATTGGGTTTAGTGTGAAGCATTGTCCACCATAGAAACAACTCCTGTGCAGAACTGACGGAACGCACAGTGCTTCCTGTCTCCCTGCCCTGCCCTTGGCTGTAGAAGTCCTGCTTTGAGTAGTGACCATCTGGAGGGAAGGTCTGTTTACAAGGACAATGATCACCAGACAAGGTTGGGACTGATGTGCAGCTTGAAATAGGGCAATTTGATTAGAGGGTCTCACTGGCCTTTATTAGTGCTGTGGAAAAAGTGCTAATTCAATCTGCTGCAGATACACTGTGCTTTTAACACTTCATTGGTAAGATGGACGTTGGGGGTGTTGTTGGACGGTGGCATATAGGCTCCCTCTCCTGCCCGCTAAATCCTGCCACATGGTGACCACCATCCTGGATCAGCTCAGCATAGGCAAACTTTGGGCCCTAAATATGTGGGCAGTTGTATTCCTGATGCTTTTTGGTGAAGGAGGGGCTTGTGGTTATAGACCTCAGAGTAGTGTAAGGGCAGCTGATTTGGAGGAGTGTCCTTTTCTAGGAAGATACCCATTAGAAGGATGGTAGGTTAGTTGCCATGGGAACAAGGAACATCTGCTCCAGCCAACTGGAGAACAGACAGAGATGGGGGGGGTATCTTCTTAAAGGGACCATTACTCATGGAATTGTTGTCGGGGATGTGGATTTTCCTAGCCTGGAGGAGCAGATTGCATCAGCTGGTCTGGGAAAATTGGGAGGCTGTAAGATGGCAGAGGATCTACATGCTTTGGAAATTACAGGAGAATAATGCAATACTTTTTCTTGTCAGCGATGGCTGTCCTCCAGGACTGTCTCAAAGCCCTGACTGCTTGTGGCTGTCAGCTCTGAGCTCCTTGAGCCCTTCGGTCAGCAGCATCAGCACCTACCTGCCGATTTCCTAAGGCATCTTAGTTTACTGTTATGGCCACACTTTCTCTTGTGAGCTCCTTCTTAAGTATCCCAGGAGCTTTTCTATGTTGTTGAAGTAAACTTGCCTGTTTCTGGGCTGGAGATTTAGCTCAGTGGTTCTGGCGCCTGCCTAGTAAGCACAAGGTCCTGAGTTTGATCTCCTGGGAACCACATACAAAATTAATGGGCGTGGTGACTCATGCCTGTAATCCCAGCAACTGGGAGGCAGAGGCAGGAGGAGTGCTGAGTTTGAGGCTTCCCTGGGCTACATAAGCTCAGCCTAAGCTACAAAGCGAGGCCCTGTCCGGGGGGGGGGGGAACTTGCCTGTTTTCTCTGACCCTCATCTTCCTCCCTGGCCTCACAGAGGGCCCTGGCCTCAGGGGGCTTGAGCTCCCAGCACTCCTAGCCCTTCTCCCCTTTGCCTCCATGTCTTCTTCAAGGCGGCCACACATTCTCTCTCTAGAAAGATTCTGGGTCCTCCAGAAGTCACCTGCTCCCTTTCCTAGTTGGAATTTCTTGGAATAAGTTGCTGAACTTGCTCAAAACAATGCAAGTTCCCGGTGAGATTTAATTATAAGGCACCCCAATATTTCTCAGGGCTTGTCTTGCTCACCTTGTCTCTGGCACAAAATATCTGACACACTCAACTTAAAAGAGGACAGGAAGGATTATTTGGGCTCACAGTTGATAGAAGTTTCTGTCCTTGCGTGGTCAGCTGGCTCCAAGGCAGGCCAGGCAGCATGCAGGGGTCATGGTGGAGGAGCTCTGCTCGTGGCATGGTGGCTGGGAAGCAGACAGCAAAGAGAGGAGTCAGGAAAGGAGATAAACCCTTACAGGCCATGGCCCAGTGACCTGACTTTTCTGAACCAGGCCCCACTTCCTAAGAGTAAGTCAGCTGCAGCCCCCATCATCCTTTCACCTTCTCCAGCCCCCACCTGTTAAGTGCGTGAGGCTCTTGGGGACATCTACATGTAAACTATAACAGAGCTCAGAGGCCTTTGCTCCTTTTCCTGTGTTGGCTCTCTCTTGTTTTGCAGAGGGCCTTTCAGCTTTCTGGGCAGCACACAGGCTAGAGAATGTAGAACAGCATCTCTCGTTTCCCCGTTACCAGCCAAGGCACCTGGAGAAGAACTAGCCTTTCGCTTCCCTCAGTCCTAGTTCTCAGTCCTGGGGGAGGGGGGGGGCTTTGGCAGAGCTGAGATTGGATAGCATCCCAGGTAGCCAAGACATGCTCCTCAGCTTTTAGGAATGTGGCTGTTACCAGGGTAGCCTTGGATGTTGGGCTGAGGGCAGTTTCTAGAAAGGAGTTAGACCCCAAGCCTGAAGGAGTTTGGCTTGCAAAGTTTAAGCACCCTGACCTCTCTTGCTCACCTGTCTTGCCATTCCCTGTGGGTAGAAAGGAGATGAAGCCTGGACCCGGAAGGCAAATCCCCTCCCCTGTCCACTGGTAAGACTGAACCTTTTCAGCAAGTCCTTCATAACAGACTAAAGTGCTCCCTCAGACACCAGGAAAGCACCATCTAACAGCCTCACGGTTGGGAAGCTTGGCACTTTTTCTGAATTCAGTCTTCATAATGTCATTGAGTCAATTCACTGTCCCTCATTCCATCTTGGGCTTGTGAAGAGGATAAAGGTGCCCGTCTTGTGTAGGTTAGAAGCAAATCAGTAAATATGGAATGATTTCTGCCTGAGGAGACAGAGGCCAGGCCAGGGCACACGGAATTGGAAGCATTTCTGGCTGACTGCTGTCCTTCATCCAAACAATCCCCAGACAGGAGAAAGAAGAGAAGAGGAGAGGAGAGGAGAGGGGAGGGGAGGGGAGAAGAGGAAGAGGAAGAGGAAGAGGGAGAGGGAGAGGGAGAGGGAGAGGA
>PVIC010017781.1:0-32328 GCA_004025085.1 Thryonomys swinderianus
CAGAGCTGGGATTTTAACACATCCATCCAATTCCAAATCTATCTACTGTGGATTGTTGTTGGGGTGATGTGTAGGGCTCAGACTTTGCTTTAGAATTAGGTGTGTTAGTGGATAAGAGAAGATGCAGAATGAAGATGAAAAAAAAATCTAAGCACAAATAAGGTGTTGAAGTCTGACAAGAAAACTTTGAAGAGTTCCCTAAGAAAGTGACAGGGATGAAACCACTTGAGTTTCTTGAAAATACACCGTGTATGTGTGTTTCATCAAAAAATCCAATGTGTAAGGAACTGACATGTTTTGTTCCCTGCATTCACAATGTAGGTCACTTCCTTTGTCTCCTGCCAGAATGCTGCATTCTTGGGACTTCATTCTCCGGGAGACGCCCTGCACCATACACTTGCTCTGAAACCTGTTGCTGTTACTGTTCTAGGATTCTCCGTGTTACTCAGGATCACATAGCACATAAGATTTCAGAGCGAAGAGAGTGTTTATATACTTACTCTCACTAGGCTTCAGTTCATTTCAACACAGTTCCAGTGGTGAATGTGTTGACGGCAATTGGATCACATCTCATCATCGAAGTGGAGGCCTAATTAGAAGCTCTTGTCAGAAAGATTAATAGACCTACTGATACAAACTATAACTGAGGGCTTCCCGACAAAGCCATTTAACCAGCGGGCTTGGAATCATGGTAGATCAATACTATAGAGTAACAAAAAGTGTTTTCTATTCACATTAGAGCCTTTGTAATATCCAAGAAAAGTGCTTTCAGGTTAAAAAAGGAGCCTGTTTTGATGCCATTATCATTAACATTGATTAATCATTGAACACAAGCCTAGCTGTCTAATGTGACAGCTAGAAGAGGACTGCCTCAAGATATTCTGGAAAAAATCAAAGGAGCAGGCTTGATTCTGTTTGGTAAAATTAACAAAAATGTTCACAGTGTGTGAATATCTGTTATCTACTGTGGATGATAAAGGAACCAACATGGGAAAGATGAACTATTAAATACACCGCTCAGACCAGGTAATTATAATGAAGCGTCAAGAAAGCAAAGACATTTCAGGGTCAGTTGAGACCCAAGAAGTCCTAAGATGTTGTTCAATTTAGAAGACCATGGTTTTCTTTAATTAATTTTAATATTTTCTCAGTGATTAGTCAGTATCATGTCATTCATACTAAGTCCATCACATTAGCTTGCAAGATATGTTTCTGACACCTAAAATTATGTAACGATGTTGGATTTTAGTTTGGAGTAGATTGTGAAGACTTTTTCAGTTAGCCTCAGTGGTCTGGCTAGGTGTTTTTAATTCTACTTGATAGACGGAAAAACTAAGACAGTTACTTTGCTCAGTATATCCAGACATTACCAGGAAAACTTTACATCACTTAGACCTACTGACTCTCTCTTCGCGGTGGATAAGTCTGCATGTCTTTAGCGCTTATTTTGATTGGGTAAAATGGGCTGCAGAGCTTATTGTGTAGTCTATAATATTGAGTGTTGACAGATTCTGTGTGTTATCAGCTCTCACTATGTTCTTTCTCGTCCTTTTAGAAGAGAAAAGAGAGTGAAGGAAAGTTAGAACATGTTGATGGCCATTTCCCTTCCAGCAGATAGATAACGAAGAATTATTCCTATACAAGTGGAAGAATTTCCCCTCAGCAGATGGGACCAGTCTCCATGATTCCACCACCATCTAGGGTAGATACAGGGACTTCCAGAGGTTACTAATGTCCTCACTGATCATCTTTACAGAGAAAGGTTAGATACAGGTTAGACAGATCAACTTCTTTTGCGTTTTCCAGGACTGCCACATAAATGCTGAAGTTGACTAGAGCTATTTGAGTTCCTCTATAAATCGATCTATCCCCTTATTTCTGCAGCAGTGTCATCTGAGACTGTGTAGACAGCAGGTGCTGCTCCTTTCTCTCCAAGAAGCTGTGGTCTTTGAGAGAGGGAAGATGGTATGGCAGTGAAGCTGTTGAGTCTCTGTCCCATTTTAACCCCATGATCTTGGGCAGCTGTCTGAGCCTCTGCTTTTCTGTCTATAAAACGAAGTTTTTCTTTTTTTAAACAAAAGATATGCTTTATTTTGCCTTATTGTGAGGACCAAATGCAACAGTATGAGTAAACTTTATGCAATCACCAGGCACTGCTGTCTTGACTTGAAATCTGACCACAAACCAGATGGGGAAGTTTAGAGTTCTGCTACTAAAGAATTGCGGAGACTGGAGTGACCAGTGAGAGCACAAGTGATTTGCTCAGACAGAAGGCCTCGAAAGCTGCCTGAGCTTTGCACACAGTGGGAGAAGAGCTTTGGAAGAGGCCACAACAGAAGCACAGAGCTAGAAGCAGGATACATGGGTAATATTCATGATGTCATGAAGGCACTGACTCATGGTAGCAATGAAGCACAGGAAAAAAAAAAATCAAGTGGCAGATGTGGATGAAGACAGTTTTTGGAGATTCTTCCAGGCAGACTTAGAGCTGACGGATGAGAGAGGAGGGAGCCATGATGCCGGATAAATGTCATCTTCTAATTAAATTAATCTGGCAACATTGCAGAGGTGAGACAGGAGAGTCTGGAATCATTAATCTTATTGAATTGATTCATATCTGCAGAGTCATGGGCCTGAGCTCTGGTGGGCCATAGTCCTGATGGGAATTGAAAGGGCTCCATTCAATTTAAAAAGGGGCTAGCCACTTGGATGAGCAGAATTTGAATGGTGGAAACCATTTCCCCAAGTGCTATTTTGCTCCTTAGACAGTCCCTTGCCTATTCAGTCATCTAGAATAGTGGTGGTGGTTGTGCTACTAAGCTGCTTAACGTTTCTTTATCCTTCATTCACCACGGTCTCCATAACTTTTCCCTGTCTGTACTTCATCATTTTTTCTTTTAATCTGAAACTGGAAATGTGCTCAGCGGGCACTCTCTGACTGTTAATTGGAATGTCCACTGGTGATGCTTGCTCAGTGGCGTTGTAATTACTTCCCCTGTATCCTTTTAATTTTTTCCTCTCCTGTTCATAGCTGAAACCAAAAATATCTGTTCAACCCCTTGATCTTAGCAATTAGTTAAATGGTATGCAAACTGGCTACCTAGGGGTGGGTTTGGACACTGATTCATCTCTGTTCAGATCTAACAGGGAATCTTCTTTAGCAGCAACACCTGTAATTAATGCATACTTGCAAGAAGATTCTTTGGGATAAGTAGTTCTCAAAGTGGGATCCCTGGATGAACAGCATTGGCCTCATTTGTGGAACTGTTATAAAAACAAATTCTTGGGACCCTCCCACCTCAGACCTACTCGACAGAGACTCTGAGAGTTTGGGAGAGCTAGCAGGTCTTTAAGAACACCTTCTCAGTGCATGCCAAAGTCTGAGAACTGCTGCCCTGGAGAAATAGCTTCACAGGGTTGGGCAACCAGGCTCAGGGACATAAGGAAACTTCAGGAATAGCAGGGAGGGACAGAGGTGCTTTTCTCTTTGAGGTGACACAGGTGACTAGAGGAACTATTGACAGCAGTGAGATTTTTTTTTTTGGAGACAGGGTCTCGCTTTGTAGTTCAGGCTGGCTCTGAGCTCACTATGGAGCCCAGGCAAGCCTTGAACTCAGCAATCCTCCTGTCTCTGCTTCCCAAGTGCTGGGATTATAGGCGTGAGCCACTATGCCCGGCAACAGCAGTGAGATTTTTGTCTTTGTCCTTGTCTACCCTGTGAAAGATCACCTGGTTTAGCCCATGCATACCCTACATGTTAGAAGGTCAGTCTTCAGGAAGATCTGTCTGTTGGATCGTCCCCTTCAAGTGCTATATTGGAAATTATTATTAAATAATAATTGGAAACTATATATATATATATATATATATATATATATATATATATTTTTTTTTTTTTTGCTTTTTGGAGACAGCGTCTCGCTTTGTAGTTCAGGCTGGCCCTGAGCTCATTGTGGTGCCCAGGCAGGCCACCACGAACTCAGCAATCCTCCTGTCTCTGCCTCCCGAGTGCTGGGATTACAGGAAACTATATTATTAAATAAATGAAGAAAGAGGTTTATTTTCCGTATTGGTTGAATCTCACTTCCCTCTACAGATTCACCTAATACTGAGCATGCCCTTTCTTGATTGTCAAGCAGAAATAGCATTTTATATATCAACCTCTCTGCTACACTTAATGTTTCTAGGAAACAGCTCTTCACTAAGGTTCTTAACCCTAGGGTCTTGGTCAAAGTACTAAATGTGCGTAAGACTTTAATATCGCACTTGATGTGGGGACAGTGGCGGCCTCAGAATACAAAGTCCATCAGCTACCAGGCATCTTCTCTGTTTTAATTATTAAGTTCTTAAACAAGGATGATTTACGGTAAGCCAGTTTTCTACTGACAGAGACAAAACTAGTGCCTTTTGTTTCGTTCTTAAAATGTGTATTTTTTTCCCATTGGCAACATATGTCCTCTCAACACCTTTTCTGATGTAGACATGCCTCAAAAATAACTACCAATCTGTACTTAAAGTGTGTAATCCAGAATCTTTTTTTTGGGTAGTTTTTAAATAAAAGCATAATTTCTTTACTAGCTTTTGAAACTTTAATGTATCCAGACAAGGAAGTCTCTTGGGGAGAAAAATAAATCTTGGCTGGCCAACCCTTTGGCAGTTGAATCTTATATTCTCTTTTTTATGAGATCAATGGACTTCTCCTTGGGTTGTTTCCATTTGGGGAATGAAATAAAGGGGCTTTGGAATCTCCACACTGTGGTCTCTTGATTGTGAGTACCTGAAGTGTAGGCCCTTTGAGGATTTATCTCAGAGGGGATCTTGATAAGCAGGTCCATTGCCACTTGAAAAGCCAGGCATGGCATTTCTCCTGGGGCTCTTGTGACAAGCAGGAAATAGCAGAAAGGGATATAAACTGCATTCCCTGATTACTCAGGTCTCACCCGAGTCCTGAGGCCTGGCTCTGTGTGTCCCAGTTTCCTGCTTATTTTCCCACCCCATTCATCTACCTAGCTACTAGGCTGTGCTCCTACTACCTGTGAGCTTGGAGTTGGAGGAACAGCCCCTCATGGCAGCAGCATAATTTACTTCTTTTATTGTTTCAGCTTAAAGTCTAGGACTCAAGGAATGAGAATGAGATGATTTTTAAATCAGCTCTAAGTTTTTGCAAGGACACTAGAGAAAAAGTTTATTATGGTATCCACATTGTTTTCTATAAGTCAAGGATGCTCTTAAGGTCTGTTTCTCAATGCGGTGTCCTCTAGCTTTAAACCCTTTCATTGTTGCCTTTGGATGTGGGCAATAGAAAAGAGAGCAACAGAAGTGACTGGGAAGGCAAGAACAATAGAAAGAAGTTGCTTCAGCCTGATTGCTTATGCTTCTTTGAATATCTATTTCCATTTCTCTTAACCCAAAATATCTTCAATGACATTGAGCTATCATCTTTCCATGCACTATTCCATTGTTTACTATAGCCTAGCAGATAACTTTTCTAACCAGATGGATACCACCAACTTAATCACAGAGTGACGGAGTTAACAGGAGACAAAAAATTCAGGTGATCTCACCAAAATGCCACAATAATTATACCACTGGCTATTGTGAGGGCAACAGTAAGATTATTGTTTAGCCTCAGTAAAGTAATGATGGGTTTCCTTTATAAAGTTAGGAACCAAGCCTTGTCCCCTGTCTCCTTGACTATGTGAACATCAGTGTAGAAGACTACAAATTGTTTTTTAAAAATTGAATTCTTTATTGGTACATTTTATATACAATTCACAATCACACACAGCAATGGGGAATTTGTATCAGTATATGACACAAGTTAATTCTCATTTTTACCCACATCCTTACCCACCCACAACCCCCCACCCCTTATATACATGCTTTTTCATTTTCTTTCTGAATCATATTTATTCTTTCCCCTCAGTATCTTCCTACACCAAATTCCCTTTGGATATTTCCTATTTTACAAAAGCTATCATATATTCTAGAACTCATTTACATCTACAGGTTCTCATACCAAAGAAAAGATCCGGTATTTGCATATCTGTGATCTATTTATTTCACTTATTAGTGTGTCCTCCAGGTGTATCCATTTGCACATAAATGAATGAAACTTGTCATTCTTTATGGCAGAGTAATACTCCATTTTATTTTTTTTAAAAAACTCACATCTTCTTTATCCAGTCTCCAGTTGATGGGCATTTGGGTTTTTTCCAAGATTGGGCTATCACAAATGAACTACTACGAACAAGGGTATACATATGTCTTTCCAATATAATTTTTAAAATTCCTTTGGGTATACTCCTAGCAGGGGAATAGCAGGGTCAAATGAGACCTCTAGTGCTAGTTTTCTGAGGAATCTCCACACAGATCTCCACAATGGTTTTACAAGTCTACAATCCCACCAACAGTGGAGAAGGGTTCCTTTCTCCCCACAGCCTCATCAGCATTTATTGTTGGTTGATTTTGCAATAAGATGAATACAAATTGTTAATGCATAAACTAAGTCCTTGTTAACACAGGTGCATGCTCAAGTACCATATTTACCTACAGATCTGCCTGTCTTTGTTCTCCTCTCTTTCTCTCTCATACACACACACACACACACACACACACACACGCACGCACACGCACACACACACACACACACACACACACAATTTGTATCTCAGAAACATATCCTTCCATTGGTTCCCATACCAGAGACACATTGTTTTCATCAACGCTTAGAAGCTATAGTTGACTTTTAATCAACTTTGATGGACTTCTTTTCATTGCAACTGTGGTGACTAGGAATACTGATACCTGTGCAATTGTGGATCTTGTTCTAAAAACAAAATAAAGCACTACCATGGCCTGAGAAGTGCAGAAGTATCTAAATTAACACCCGTGTAGGAGAGCAGGCAAAGAGGATTGGGTAGGCTGTGATGTTTACCTCCTGCCGCCTTTGGCATTGGACTAACCAAATGCCATCTTGTCTTTCCTCCCACTTCCCTACCTTAGAGAAAACCTGCTGTTGTCATTTTCTTTGTAAAGAACTGTTTTTCAGTGCTGTTTTTGTTCAGCCCGCTTAGTTTGTACATGCAAATGTAGGTTATTCTTCCTGCTTGTCTAGAGGTTTACCACGGATTTGTGGTTTGGGAGATGGCAAAGGGCATGTTTGACTTGTAATCCAGCTGAAGAATGGAGCGGTCCAGTGCATGTAACATGATCGGAGATTCGCACAGACTGACTTCTGTGCCTCCAAGTGGGCCCCGCATTCCCTGAACTGCACAGAGTCCTGCCTGTTGAACGGCCAACCCCGTCCTTATGGAAGTACAACTATACTAACTGGTATTGCATCCAGCAGTTTCCAGAGTGGTGATGCTTGGAAATCTTTCATCTTGTACTTACTTCTCAAGCTAGTGCTCTCCTGCAGGGAGAGATTCATGTTGCTTCCCACTGGGGAAAGGTTTTTGTTTTCCCCAAAAGTCTCCCCTTTCCCTTCCCTCACATAATTTATGTTCCTGGCCTGGGTGTTATCATGTGTTTACTGATAACAGAATACTATGAATTGTCATCCACAGCTTTGAGATGTTTAAGAGGCTTTCCTGCTTCCCACCCAGCCCATACCCTGGGATTTTTCACTCACTGATCCTCCGATCAGTCTCATGCGGGAAAGCTGATGGAAACTGCCTACCAGTTTGTATAGTCGTACCCACTTGAACTGCCTCCTCTTGAGCCAGTGGAGTGTGCTGGGGGTGCTCATTGGCTGCTTGACACCACACAAAGCCAGTTAACCTGCATGCCGAACAATTTAAAAAAAATAAAAATAAAAATTAACCCTTAGAGTACTGCTTCAACATTTGGATTTAATAGTCTTGAACTCTATTGGTCGGGCAATATTTCCTTCCCCAGATCAGAGTGCTGCACAGAAAGTCCACCCTTAGTCCAGGAGAACATGTACCAGGATCCTCTTCAACACAGCTTTCGAGATGAGATGCTCCTGGGTCTTTTATTCATCTACTAGTGACTTTGATGAGCTCCAGAACATAGCCACTGGGCTTCGTGGAAAATGGGCTCCACTTCCAGTGTGCTGGAGGGCATGCGGGGCTGAGTTTCAGCCTTCTCCTACGTCCTCTAAAAGAAGGAAGTCAGTTCTTTAAGGGTTAATATGAAATCGGGGAATTGGGTGGCCTCTCCTGCTTGTCCTTCCTCCAAGGTATCTGCATGATCCTCTTTAGATTTTTAGTTCCACTGTTGAATGATCATAAAAAATACCTGTATATAAAACTACAAAAATATAAAACCCAAACAGATGAAACAACAACACACTGAATGGTTGAATGGAAAGCCCCTGGCAATGCTTGCTTGATTACCACAGGGGGTAGATAGACCAAATGTTTTATCCGATGAACGTTCATTTCGTCCTCTATCCTGTATGCCACCACTTCTTGGCGTTGGGAAGATGTGATGACATTTTTTATTTACCTCTTGCTCTTTTCTTCTTCCTGTCTAATAGCCCAATAGAATCCTGCCAGAATTTCTACAAAGATTTCACATTACAGATCGACATGGCTTTCAACGTGTTCTTCCTTCTCTACTTTGGCTTGCGGGTAAGTTTGGCAATACGGTCCAGTCCTGCAGTGAGGCCTCGGGGCTTCCACCCCAGGCTCACCCCCAGCCACATCTGCTCTTTCAGGCAAGGTGGGGCCCAGTGTTCCCATGAAAGGCGGTGCACCTGCACTCTGATTTCCAGATAATGAGGGATCCCTTTCCTCGGTGAAGTGTTTTTTGGAATACTTTGTTGATTTTGTTGCAGAGGGGAGCACTCACTTAGCTGAGCGAATTGTAAGGGTGAACCAGTGGAGCAAAGGGACAGAATTTAGGGCTTGGAGGATTTATTCTAGACCTCCTTACAAGAGATGTGTGAAATACCTGAATTACAGAGACGTATGAATTAATATACATATATGTGCTTTTTGTTAATTTTGTTTTTTTTTTTACATTAGAGAATCTAAGAAGGTAAGGTTATTGAACCTTCCCTCTGAGGCTATTAGAACCCACAGAAATATATATTGCCTGATTTTTTTCCCCAACACTATCATAGCAGAGAGTCACGCTACAAAAGGCACCTATCCAACAAAATAAGTGTGTTATTAAGGTACGGGAAGAACATAATATCTTTTGATAGATCTACCCAGACATCTAAAATTTATTCTCTGGTAAAAGAATAGAGATCAAATGCTGGCACCGTGCTTCTCATTTCCCCTCTTGTTTTTCTTTCTCCCAGTTTATTGCAGCCAATGATAAACTGTGGTTCTGGTTGGAAGTGAACTCTGTAGTAGACTTCTTCACGGTCCCTCCCGTGTTTGTGTCTGTGTACCTAAACAGAAGTTGGCTTGGTAAGTCCATCTTTTTTGCTTTCTCCTTACCAGTTCCTGAGCTATGGCTTGAATAAAGAGTCTAGGGTGGGTCACGGGCCTGGGCTATTCCTACACAGAGAAAGCTTTGTGCATTAATGTGAACAGTTCTTACACAGGGACACCTCACTTTGAGATACCTGTCGGGAAGAACTTGCTCAGGTGGTGCTTCCGGGAATGTGGTTTTATCATTGTTGAAGCCAGGTGGTCATCACTGTCACAACCAGGACATCTGTGTTCATGGTCCTGTCGCCTCTTATTGAGGAATGTGGAGTCATGACTGGATAAAGCAGCACATGGGAACAAGGCCAGCTTTCCAAGTGGCTGATTCAGGTGTCCCAGAAGGCCTGCTGCCAGAGTGCATTTGTATCTCCTTTCTGCTTTTATAAAGAGTGGGTCCTGCTTGGCCTCTTTATAGTTATAACTTCTTTTGTGAGGCAGGACAAGGAAAAGTTTTTCAAGTTTTCTCTTGGATTCCAAGCTATTGAAATTCATCTGTGTAGAGGAGTTTTTTCTGGTGCCATGTTTAGTAGGTCATGTCCTGAGTCTACTCTGGAGGTCACTTCCTATCTATGCTCTGAGGTCACTTCCTGTATCTTCTCCAAAGGTTGTATCCTGTGTCTTTCTCAGAGCATGACCATGGCATGATGCCTTAACAAGTTACTTTTGCTTCTTTGTTTAATTTTTTTCCTTAAAGTCAGAGTGTTTCCATGACCATGGGGTCTATGGGAGAAGAAGGAAGAACTATTTTGGGTTTCCTTCTATCTTTACTTTGAAGACTTGGTTGGCTTAATGGTTTTCAAGGTGATATGTATATACTGTGATTAGTAAAAACATTCAAAGACATACAAAGAAAATATTAATCATCTTTGTTTATCCTAGACTTCTGAGAGGCCCAGCATTAACAGACTTTCATCTTTATTTCATGCTCATTTAATCACAAACACACATATGTGTACACATAAAATAGTGTGTCAAAGGTAATAGCATTTATATAAGCAACTATTAAATACATTGCACTGAAACTTATCTATTCTTACTAATAATGATAGACATTCTTTCAGCTCTACAATAATTCATTTTATAAAATTTTGTAACAGTTGCATAAAATTCCATCATGTTTGTATCATGGTACACACTGCCATAATCCTAACGATGAACCAAATAGTATTTTCTTTCTTTCCACCACAATATATAATATTTTAGCAGATATCTTTATTTATATAGTTTTATGATTATACTATAGTTCTGCATTCCCAGAAGAGTTGCTGAGTCAGAGAAAATACATATTTTATTTTGTAGCTACGAACTGATAACATTCCAAAACATGTTGTGTCAAGATGTACTTCTACTTATCAATATGCTTTGATGTTGTTGCTAGCACTGTGAGTTTATTACATATCTAGTGTCAAATATTTTAAAAGTATGAGCCTTTAATAGTGTATGCAGTAAACCTATATTTATACAGACGTATGTGTGTGTGTAAAGGTCCCATTTTTAATTGGATTTCTTATTAGAATGGTATTCACTTGCTCACTGGAGGAGTGTTGTTGTTCTGTCTGAGATGTGCTTGTGCGGATGGGCTTTGATTTTACAGCCAGAAGGATAGACCCTTAGAGGTCGGTGTAGCTGAAGAGTGCTGAGTGCTTGTGCACCAGCTGCATCAGGATGTCAGTTGGGTAATTTTGTGACCCGGGGAGTCACATTTCTTCACTTAGCCTATTGTTTTCCCTCCATAAAGTTAAAAAAAAAAGACCTCTGAGGTTCTCTCAGCTCAGAAAGTCTTTGTGACCTGAGTCATTAATGAGAAGTTGTGGAACCGCAACCTTAGTTGTTGAACTCAGTTTGTTTCAAATTTATGAATAGACAGTGAAAACATTTGTGAACTGAACATGATTTTCCCACAAGAAATAATGGAAAATCCAAATAATTGGTTCTGAGGGCCCCAAAATTATACATTAATTTTTCTAAGAGTTTAACAAATTTCTTTCTTTTAGCAAATGATTTTCTTCTTTAGTTCCATTTTGGTTCTCACAGTTTTCCTCTTAGTGATATCACTAGCACCACTAACTTTCTTTGGAGCCACGGTTGTGATCATTATACAGAGTGGAATAAAAGCACAATCATGAATGTTTTAATGCATTAGCATGAGTGCTTATGTTGTGTGGGTGAGAGAAGCAGTTAGTCTGAAACATCACCCATCCGTGTCCGTGGTAAGACACAATCTGTGATACTCTCTTGGCCAGTATAGGTTCTTTCAAGTCAGATTTTTGGTTCAGCTATCCAGCAAAATTAGGAACACTGAGCAGATGTTTTTTCAGACTTTTTTTTACAAGAAGTGAAAATTTTGAGCTTGGAGCCAGTGGACAACCAAAGTATCACTGTAGATAGATTGTTGGGGAGGAATGGAAGTTGGTGACATGAGCTCAATCAAAATTATGGATACACTTTTAACTGGAGATCTTCTTAACTGTGGCTCACAGTTTAAACACACGTCCATGTGCACACATGTGTGTGCATACATGTGTGTGCCCACTCCCCCTGGCAGAGCACCAGATGGGGAAGGGAAAGGAGAGGATGGAATCTGCTTCCCTTTCCTGGCTGTGCTCCCGTTGCTCATATACTAGAACAATCACCCTGCTTATTTCTGGACCCTCACTCATTTCTCTTATTTGAAAAATGGGGATTGGGGACTAAATTACCTTCCATTCTGATCACCTTGTGAATTTAAATGTTCCGGCACGTGTCCTCACTTTTGGCCTCTCGGACCGTGGATGACTATAGCAGCCCCTTCACAACTGGTGGAGACATTCTCCACGGCAAACATGTCCTGCCCCAGGTAAAAGTGTGCAACTGAGTTTCCTTGTTGTAGCCAAATGTTCCTGAAACTATCTCAGTGACAGGAGTACCCTGGATACCGTTGGATCCGTAGCCTCTTTGTGGATGATGTCATCATGATGGTTGGCAGTGTATTCCGATTTACTGAAAGGGTCTGTTGGAGCCAACCAAGGAAGGGAAATCTTCCCTTCCCTGCCCTCTCCTCCCCCTCTGCTTGCTTCCTCACCCTTCCCCTCTCCTCTTTCCCCTTCCCCTTCTTTCTTTCCTTCCTTCCTCCTTTTGGGTACTGGAGATGGAAGCCAGGCCCTCCCTCACACATGCTAGGCAAACAGTCACCCACTAAATTACATCCCCAAATCAACTGCATTTCTAATGAGCTATGTCTTGGCATCAACTTGGGTGCTTTTCAAAACAAAGTTGCTCCAAAATGTGCTTCAATTTGTTCATTCATGGAACAATATTTATTGAGTATCTACTATTTGCCAAGTACTAAATCAGATGATTGGGAAACAACAGTGAAGAAAACAGATGAAATACCATCTTCTTAAGGTGTAATGAGGGGAAAATTGTGGACCTAATAAATAATGAATCATGTGAGCCCAGGAAGCATCAGTGTGGGTGAAACTGTAAATCCAATGACCTTTAGGGTCATGAAATATTAATCATAATAACAATTATAAAATAATCCCTCTCCTTTTGTGGGAGAAAAATGCCTCTAACAAAGTGCTCTTGGTTCTTTGGGAACGGTCATTGGGTATAATCCCAAACTGGTCTGCCTGTTTTGAGGATAATTCCATATAATACTACTTTGTGGAGGTTTTTCTGCTGCCTTGCTACCTGAGTTATTATTTTGTGAAGCAGTTCTTGTGCCAGTGAGTTGCCAGAGTCGGGAAAACATGGACTTTCCTGGAAGGTTGTGGCTACAAAGAGGGGAGGAATGATTTCACCAAATGGCAGCATTTCCCAAAGCGCTGCCTTCCTCCTGGAAGGTAGAAGGACACGCCTTCTCAGGCTGAGGTTTGGGATATGATACAAGAAGCTCAAATCTAAGAAATTCTATTCAAACTTTTGAAGGTGGAGGGAAAGCCAGGGCCAAGCCCAGACCTTAACCAGAACCAGTCCGTGTCAGATGGTAGCTCTGAGGGGTAGCAGAGGTTGCCTGTGGTCCAGGACCGTATGTATGCGCTGTGCTAGGGCACCGAATGGCATTCCTAGTGGTGCTGGCATGTATTCAGGTTTTGCCCAAATTCAGGTGATGGGTGCTCTGCTCAGCCTTCTGCCTACATCAACTCAATTTTCAGAGCACACCTATGAGGTAGCAGGGATTGTTATTTCCCCACTGACAGGCCCAGCAGTTGCTGCTCAAAAGAGGTTGACCTGTTCATCCAAGTCACACAGCCCAGCAGTGGCGGAAGGGTTGCTTTATTCCGATGTGCTCTGACACCCCATCCAGATCCTTGTTCTTCTCCTGCTTCTGTCTTTAGCCTTGTTTGGAGGCTTGAGTTTAGGAGGAGTGAGTGCATCGTGTCGCTTTCTGTTGGCAACCCTGTCTCTTCCTACTCATGATGGGCTTCACTTGTGCAGGAAGGGTGGGGAAGAGATTTTATTTAAGAACAAACTGTCTTCTCTTCCCTACTCCTCTTTACTACCTCCAGCTTCTAGAAATGCTGTGAAGACCCGGGAAGTGTGTAGAGATAGGTGGTCTTTCCTGAGACCCAGGGTACTTTGGCAGCTTGGGGACTTGTCCTGACCCGTGCTGGGGAGAGATGGGGGTCTTCCGCATATCCTCAGTTGACAGAGAGGAATGGATCAGAACCATGCTCTGTACTGCACCAGTTCGGTTCACATCCCCCCTTAGCCACTTGCTAAGGGGTCATTGAGAAGATCATGTCACCTGTCTTGGGTTGTATTCTCAGCGTCATCCCCTGTAATATGGGGGGTGATCAGAGCAGACTCTTCACAGAGTGGGGGTTCAGTGGGATAGCAGGTGTCAAACACCGTGTCCACAGCACGATCTCAGTGAGCAGAAGACAGGAGTTTCCTGGCCTCACTTTCTAACCTGAGTATCATACTTTAAAGCACCAGAGGAGAAAATAAACCAGAATGGATCCCGAAATAAGGCAGCGGGATGTGAGGGCATCCGCGTCGGCAGGCGGCAAGTCGCTGCTTATTTTAATTCCCTTTCCCACACCCGGTTACTCACTTTTGTTTCTCTTACAAAATCTTCATCCCACCCTACTGAAATAAATGCACCTTGAAATGAGAGATGTAGCTTATTTTAAGTCTTGCATAATATTCTCTGGAGAGACTTCATTTGCTTCTCTTATTTTATTTTATTTTTTTAGCAACTATATTCCCCCAAAGGAGGCCAGTGGGCTGTTCTTCCCTTTGTCTGTCAGTTGCTGGGGGTCGCCCTCTGTGGTTATGGAACAGACTACAGAAAGTTGTCATCCACGAACCAAGCATCTACTAACTTGTGATTTTTATTTATTCATTCGTGGGTGCTGAGCATTGAACCCAGTGCCTTGCACATGCTAGACAAATCCTGTACCCCAGATCTGTCTAACCCTTTGTTGCTGAGCGTCTACTTTATCCCTGGCACTGAAACAAGAGGAACACAGACCTGTTCACTCTTTCTCCTCGTTTTCTGTGATTTCTGATGTTGCCCCTGTGCCCGAAGGATGATTAGGCTATAGATAGGAGGTACAGTGGCTGGAACCATCTTTGGAAAAACCGTAAGCATGGTTTCTTTGTTCATTTTGGATCTAGCTTTAAACCTTAACACCAGTCATTAGGGGTGCTGCATGCCTCTATTCTCAACACTTAGGGAGGTTGAGGCAAGGGGATCACAACTCTATGTACTTAACAGGACTCTTTCTCAAAGTGAAAAATGAAAGGGATGGGGAATATAGATCAGGGGTAGAGGATCTCTGGGTTTGATCTCCAGCACCAAACAAAAACAAAAAGTTGTAAGCCCTTCAGTAAACTCTTAAAGAAAACAGAAAAAGTCTGCTAAAAAAAAAATTAGAAGAATGAGTTAGTGCCCAGTTATAGGGCAATGAAAATGATTCAGAGTATCGCTTATAAATATATACCTGAATAGTCCTTTTTATGTATAAGAGGATAATGAAAACAGGATTATGAAAAAAAACAATATATGTCCCTAAAAGCAACAACAGTGAAGGGACAAACATAGCTCCTGTTGGAGACCAAGGTTTCAATTTTGTTTTGGAACCAAAATAAACAGACACGTAGCGACAGCAGGTAACACCACCAGCTATATAATTATGTCGGAAATTGTGAGGTGCAGGTGGAAAGGGCGTAGGAGTTCAGAGCAGAGAGCTCTCGTGCGTGGGGAGCAGAGAGGCTTCTGCAGGAGGCTGCCGTGCAGAGCTGAGCTGGGCAGAGGGGGCGGAGGCACCATTCCTGGGGGACAGGAGCCGGTGCGAGGCAGGTGGCAGATGCCCACGGAGTATGCTATCATCTTAGAGAAGAAGTTGTCTTGCCTGTGGGGTGTGTTCCTTTTCTACTATTCTTCAGTAAGTGAGCACAATGTGATCCCTTCAAACAACATCAAGCTTACAGTACACAAGCCCACAGGTCCACGGGCCTCCCTTGGCTGTCTCCAGGGCTGGGGTCCCTTCTGGAGACTCCAGGGAAGAAACTGTCTCCTTGGATGGATGCGGCCCATCTTAATTCTTTCCATGTCTCCTTCCCCTGCATCTCTTGGTCCTCTTTCTATGTGCAAAATATCTTTCTTCCTGTTTCTTATTATCTGTGGTTTCCTCACTCTGTGTCTCCCCTTCTGTGTTCCTTTTCTCCTTTTTAAGGAGGCTTGTCATTACATGGGTCCACCTGGATATCAGAATCATCTTCCATCTCAAGCTCAGTTGACTGATGAATCTTCTAGAATCTCCTAAAATATTCTGCTTTACTCAATCCTTGTTATGTTAGTTACCATGTTCTTAGGGCCAGGAGATTAACAGGGACATCTTCTGGGATCTGTGTGCTTTTTAAATCTGCTGGTGCAGTGGTGTCGAACCTGTGGGATACGTGCTGCAGCAGGCACAGGCGGCCTCTCTGTGGACGCATAAACCAAGCGTATGAGTTGGGTTTTTATCAGCTAGGGTTTAAGCGCACTGTAGGCACTTTCTGATGATTAAGTGTGTTTGGGTTGCAGTTTGGCCCCTTAAAAGGTTTGCTATCACCTTTAGTGGCTCTGTACAGCCTTTGGTGTCCAAAGTTCTAGGAGGCTTTGAGGACCTTGTGAGGCCATCCCTCATTGTGCTTGCCAGCCTACAAGGAGAAGAGACTCTTGGTGGAGCCCGAGACCCTCCTCTTCCACCTCTATGGCGATTGCTTTTCTTTTTGTGCAAGAAGATGAATTTCTAGATAGATCTGCTTCTTATACCCCTTCCCGAGTCCCTGCTGCAGAAGCTGAGGGGCTGTCCTCTGCAGAAAAGTCTTCTTTCCTTAGGAATTAAGCTTTCTTGCTTCTTTGGAGTCTACTGAAGTGTCAGAAATTAAGTGTGCTGGGCAGAGGCGAAAGAGTGGTGCCCCACCATGCCAAGGGGAGGGAGGCATGGGGGAGGGTGCTGTGGAAGTCTCAGGCATCTCCCGCTGCGCCTCTGCCCCAGCAGGCTACTCTCTTGGTTGAGGGACTCCACCTTCAGGAGCTTGGAGTGGTTCAGTTCACACTTGGATCTTACATTGCCCAGCCTTGCCTTTCAGAATGATCAAGTTTAGCGGTGAACTAATTACAATGCCCCAAACATCAGAAATGCTCAGCATATTGAGATTTAAAATCAGAAAGGAAAGAATATGATTGGTTCAAAGAGTGGAGGCTGCTCCATCTGGGCAGCCCAGGACAGATATACGCACCCCCCACCTCGCCCTGCCCTGTAACTTCTGCACCAGTGCCACCGGGGTGCCTACCCCCCAGCCGCCCCCAGCCTCCTCCCCTGCCTCATCGTGGGGAAGCTTCCCCCCCTCTGAGCTGTCATCTTTGTCCTCACTGAGGCACAGCTCTGCCTCCGTCTCCTCCATGGTGCTTTACTGTTCTCCCAGGTGGAACAGATTCTTCACTGAACGTTTCTGCTTGTGGTTAGTCTATAATCACAAAACAAAATGTTTGCTTTGTACCATCAGGTTAGAACACCAGATCCATGATGGCATCATGGCAGGAATCTTGGCTGCCTGACTTTTGGCTGGATCCCTAGCACCCGAAACAGTGCCCTGCAGTTCCTGCTTGTTGAATGAATAAGTGATTCCTCTTACAATAATGATACTAATTAACAGTTATTGCTTATTGCAATTAGGTACTATACATCTTCTAGCCACTCACTGAATTAATACTCACAACAACTCAATAAAAAAAGACCCTAAGCCTCATTTTACAGTTGAAGAAGTGGAAGCTTAGAGAGTCAGTAGCTTTCCCAGGTGGTAAGTCGTGGATCACTCTAAGGTCAGTCTGATTGTGAAGCTCATGCTTTTAAGATTCTAGACCAGAGTTTCTCAAAGTGGTTTCCACCTCAGCAGCATCCTGTTGAATCCTGCAGGAACTGTTAGATTCTTAGAGCCCAGCCAGGCCTGTGCGAGTCGGATCCACAATCTGTGTTTTGACAAGCACTCTTGGGGCTCTTGACACACACATTCAATTTTGGGAGCCACCCTCCTAGGCTGTGCTGGGGTGGTTCTAAAGTTCAACTGTCTCTGAACTCCATGGTGAGCATTTAGAACTCACTTAGACTGTACTTCTAACTAGTGCATCATGATTTCTGGGGTGCCGTGCGATGACCTGGGCTCTGTGCTTTTGATATTCCGCCAATGAATGTGTGGGGCAGGAAGGATGAGAACCGTTTTTGTAAATGTCCTGTCCATAGGTCTTGAGTTAATTTCTTCTAACAGAGTATTTTCTAAGCTTCAGGGTACACAGAAATCATCAGGTTTTATTAGGAGGCAGTTACTGATTCAGGAGGTCTGGGGTGAGACTGGAGATCTTCTTTTCCACAAGTTCCTAGGCGTAGCCTACAGTCTGGGTACCACACATTAAGTAGGTAGGTTTCCCAGTCTAGGAAGTGCTGTCCGATACGGTAGAGATTAGCTACATTTGGCTCTTTCAGTGTAGATGAATTAAAAATAAAATTAAATACATAGTCCCTTAGCCATCCTACCTACAGCTGAACTACAAAATAGCCCTGCGTGGCTACAGGCTACAATATTGGACTGAGCGAATGTAGAAAATCCCATTCTTCTAGAATATTCTGTCAGACCATTTTGCTCTAGAAAGTGTTTGTGATGGGAAACACTATGACTGTTCATTTTTTGTATGTCTAGACACCTTTGCAAACAGTGGAGGCTAAACAAAAACCATTTCAAAGTAGTTTTGCTTAAAAAGTCAGTATCTAAAATAATTAACTTTCTTAAGTAGATGTTAGAAAAAACACGAGTTACAGTTGTTAAAAAGAACCTCCCACACACCATCACTCTGCCCAAATTAAATTAAATACACTTAAAAATAAATTAAGTTTACTTGAGATCTCATTAAGCAAAAAAATGTACTGAAGAGGCATCAGGCCTTACTTTAAGTCCAACTTCCTCCTGGGGACCCTTTACTTTCAACTTCTGAGAAGTGGCCTTTGGACTCTGAAGGGAAAGGTCTTTGGTTCCCTCTAGAGGAAGGTCCTGGAACTTGCTGGATTGGTTGGAGATTAAATAGTGGGAGAGAGGAGGGAGGAACACGGGCTCCTCCTGCTCAAAGGCCTTTTGTGGTTAGTGGTGGTGGGGACAGGCTGCCTGCTAAACGCCCACAGGCTGCCCGACACCAACCACTGGACGTGACCCAACTGCTGCGACCTCACACTCCCTTCCCTGCCTCCTGCGAAAGGGTCTCAGCCTCTGAGCCGAAGCTCTGAAGTGTTCACTTGTGAGAGTCAGAGGTCACCTTGGCCCGTGTCTTGAGTCAGCTGAGTCTCCTGCTTCCACATCGAGGTTCTGCAGGCTTCGAGCTCTCTCAATAATCCCCTTTTTCTGTAGTTTGTATTTTTCTTGAAAATAATAATTGTAAAAGGAAAAGGGTAACTTTCCTTTCGAGGCTAAGTATCTTAGAAAAAAAACAAACTAAATAAGAAGTACTTAGATGAACAGGACAAAGTCCGATGTGTCCCTTTTACACACATGTGTATACCACATGGATAGTACATGCACACTACATGGATGTTACGCATGTCTGTGTACATGGTACACATAGAGAATTCTCTCAGATACGTAGCCAGACAATACCGTGACACAGGCATCATTTTAAGGCCCATTTTACAGATGAGGAAACCGAGAGTTGGAGGTGTTCATTAACTGGCCAAGAGTAACAGACAGCGTATGTGGCTGAGCCAGGTTTTGAACCCAGGCAGTCTGCCTCCAGAGTCCCTGTTCCTCAGGAAGATGCTGCTGCATCTCTCCAAGTTTAAACTCACCCAGCTATTGCATTGAAATATAAGTCTAGTTGCCTCATCCAGTCAGGTAAGTGTGACTGTGGCTTCATTCTTGTTCCAGTCCCTTGATGAAAGGAAGAGAGACCCCTCCACAGGATATCAGTGATTCTCCCAGGTTAGAAAGCAAGATACTAAGAAGAAACTAACTCAGTCCATTTCATAAAATTGAGCTAACACAACTTCTATAAACTTCCAATGGTTTTTACCCCTTTTTGGCCAATTCCCTCAGCTGAGCTCCTTGGCCCGGCCTCTCTGAGCAGACCAGTTAATAAAAAGAAGTCATGTGCTTATTATTAGTCTGCCTTGAAATAGTCTTATTTTAGGGGTGACGACTGCTGGGTTCTGCAAAGTGGGGTCCTGGAGCAGGGGTTTGGGGAGCTAGGATGTGTGGAACATGCTCACAAAGGGTACTGCCCCCGTACTGGCATCAGAAGCCCTTGTAAGAGATGCCTGGGAGAGTTTGTGTGTCCCTCCCATCTGTGAGGTCACAGATGATCTAGACAGCAGAGAACAGGCCTTTGGAAGGTATGGCATCTGCTGCTGTCTTGATGTTGGCCATCCCAGGCTGTAAACTGTGAGCGCTACATTTCTGTTCATTATAAACCCACCAGCTTAAGGTATTTAGTAGTTGCAGCCCAGATGGACTAAGACATTGAGGCCTTGCTGTCTGAGCCTTTCCTTATGGGGGTGGGGAGACCTCAGTGGCATGTGCACCTTGGGAGCAGCACTGAGACCCAGTCGCTGTAGTGTAATGAGAGAAGTGAGCTCATCCTGAAGTTCTGCCCTGTGATTAGGCTCTAACGCAGGCAGTTCCAGCAACGCAGGGTACCAAAAGTTTGGATGTATTTCAGGAAGCCCATTGCTGTTCCAGGGGTAGCTAAAACTGCTTCTGGAGGAATGATGCCTCTCGATGAGAATTCCAATTGTGTTCCCTCTGTGCTGCGTTGTCAGGGACGTACTTTAAATAAGATACCCTCCGTAGGTAGCGGAGATTCTAAATCCTCATTGACTTGCATGGCTGTGTTCGATGCCAAATTGGAAATCACTTCTTAAAATGTATGTCTTCAAGGAACAAATTCAGCAGCAGGTTTTTGTAGATGCCAAAACGTCTCCAGATGGCCGTACTTCATCGGGGTGTTACTGCAGCAGCCTCCTCGAGCAACCTAAATCACTAGGGCTGGACGTATATTTACCTCTGCGTCATCTTCAAAAAATAGATGCTTTGGTTCTTTTCCACAAGATCCAGGCCATGACGGATGGACCCGGAGAGCAGCTCAGGTAGAGGGGGGGGTGAACACCAGGAAGCAGCTGGCACCCACAACTATATTTATTCAACTGAACCCCTCTCTGCAAATCATCCAAAGAGGGGAAAATATAAATCTTGACTTTATAATATGTTGGTAATTTAATCAAGTGGGTACTGGGTAAAGAATAGCAAATTTATAGGGATTCGGTGGCAGAACAGATGGTAGAGAGTTGAGCATCCGACTCTAAGTACATTTTGAGTAACTAATAAGTAAACATTCTCCCTCTACAGCATTTTAACCTCAGTGTGGGCCACAGCCCAGCATAGGACCTGGGAGATTATTAGAAAGGAAAATTCTCAATCCAACCACCCCAGAGTTGCAGAATCTGGCTGTTTTAGGGCAAGGGTTGAGGAACCTGTTTTAAATCCTGCAGGTGATTTTTATACAGGCTAAAATGACCTGCACAGTATTATGCAGGAAGCTACGCCAAGCACCTCAGAATTGCTGGGGTAGAGCTCAGCCATCACAGCGGCTCCAGGTTCCCTGGTTCATTTCACCGTGCGGTGAGGGCCAAGAAGCCCTTAGGCCACAGAGACACACCTGAATACCCGAGAATTTAAAACACACACACACACACACACACACACACACACACACACACACCTCACACACCACCACATCTGAGACCCTCTTTCCAAGTTCTGTTGAGTCAGACAAACTGGTTAAGAGGGAGGACAGCTGCTGTAGAGCCAGGATACCACACAGGCTAGGTCAGCGTCGGTCACACTCTGATGTGTACAAGAGGCCCCGGGAGGTGTGATTAGAACACAGATTTCTGGAGCCATCCCTAGAGCGCAGCAGTGAGAGTGCCCCAGGGGGTGGGCTTGAGGATTCACCGTGACGCCCCGTTTCCGACGGGCTGGGAAGTCCACTTGGAGGTCTTCTGGTCCAGCTGAGTGTGCGCTGGACTTGAATTCTACTAGCAAATGTTATGCTGCTTTGCAGGTTTGTGTTATGCAGGAAACCTGCATTTTCCATGCTCTAAAATATCCGTGTTTCTACTAATCAGTTTTGTATTTGATATTCCACATTTCACTTTCCACTGGGACAAAATGTTCTTCAGAAAGCCTTCGGATCCCCCGTGCAATCCCTGTGCACTCTTCCGAATCCTGGATACCAGCGAGCGAGAGCAGCTCTGCTCTGTGGGCCTCTCCCTGACGTCTCCTCCACAGCCCTCCTGACACTCGGGCGGGGTCGCCTGCTCCACGAGGGAGGAGAAGTCTGTGTTGGAAGGAGATGAGGAAGGCGAGGTCCCTGGCCTGGTTCTCATCCCCTTCCTGGAGCCTGAGCCCTCTTTCCCCAGTGAGAGAGAACCCTTCGGCTTTCTCCTCCTGAGGTTTCTCCCAGAGCCTCATCCCTTTCCAGTCCAGGATAACTGACTTTAGTGAATCTTCTGTCCCAGTCATCTCACTGAAGACACCTGGGATTGGACTGAAGGCTGCTTGCAAGAGGAACAAGAGAGGAGGGGTGGCGAACACCTACTAACTTCGCACATCACATTGTATGTAACTCAGCATAGAAATCAGATACCGCTATGTATCTGTTCTCATATCTTAGTCACCAAGTTGAACTTCTCCATTGAAGGCCATGTAGGAATTTGGCAGCTCTTCCCTTGAAGGGTACCATTAACTCGTATTTTTCTCGGTGGATTCCAAAACTTGCCCCTGGTCAGATCAGGAGCACAAGAAACTCTTCTTTATTGTAAATATCTGGTCTCAACCTTTGTGTCCTATATTGTACCAGCTCTCTTCTCGTGTTTATTGTGTGCCTTTCTGTGAATCTATTTTCTTTTGGCTCCACTAGCTGGTAAGTAGTAATCAGCTATTCTTATCGTGATCACTGAGATAGTCTATCTCCATGACTTTGGAAGTTCCCCATCTGTCAGATGTTCATTCATCTTGTCTTGGTTACTTGAACTTGACCAGTTATGACCTTGCCTCTCATCTTTTGATGTGGGAGTAGCTTTTAAATAATATGTCAATACTCTTATCAATGGGACATGGAGTTTGCCAATTCATCCATTGCCTATTTTTGTTAATAAAGCATCAATAGAACACAGCTACACCCATTTTTTCATATATTGTCCATGGCAGTGAAATGTAGACTAGGGTCCACAGAGCCTAAATATCTTGATTTTTGCAGAGAATCTATTGGTAGTAGCTATGTTTTATATCTTTTACATTCCTCTAAGTGCCTGATGCAGGATTTTATATATAATAGTGTGTTTATGAACTCTTCATTGTGGCAAAATACATAAGAAAGGCAACATAAAGAAAGAAAGGTTTATTTTGGCTCATGGCTTCAGAGGTTTTAGTCCATGGTTTGCTGGCTCCAAATCGGAAATATGGAAAAAGAGCTCAGGGGAAGAAATCGTCTCACTTGATGGTAGCCAAGGATCAGACAAAGGGACAGTGTCAGAGGGGGAGGGTCCAGGCGCAAGAGACAGTCACCAAGGTCATACCCTCATGACCCGCTCTTTTCAATTGAGCGCCACCTCCTGAGTTTCCATCTCACCTTCATAATGCCACCAAATCATGTTTCATTCATAGATGGAGTCAGAGCCTTTATGATCCACCACCTCCCTAAAATTCCCCTTCTGCATACTGAGACTTTGGGGGACCTTGTATATCTAAACAATAACAAACAGCTGCTAATCAGTTTTTGATAAATGGGATGTGAAGTTTCTGAGGTAATTAGAAATAATAAAGAAAATAAAACTCTGCCCTGTCATTACAGCCAATTTATATTAAGTAGCAGGTATTAGATTAAGCTCTTTACCTACGTGTCTCATTTAATCCTCTCAATAGCCTTAAAAGAGGTTGAAGGACCCAGAATTTAGAGAGACAAACTATCTTATTAGCTCTGCAGCTTTAGCAAGTGCTGCAGCAAGAATTGCAGCTCAGGTCTTCATTGTCTCAAGCCTAAGTTCCTAATTCTTCAGCTACTTGTGGTTCAGTTCTAGAACTGATATTTGTTGAGAAACAAAACCCCTTTCAATAAGATAAGGCACCTAAACAAAACTGTCCCATGTCATAAAAGGATTGAGATGGGATGTACCAAGTGATCCTGAATGTTAGACCCTCTCAAGTTTCATTCCCTGGGTGCCCTTAGTCTTGGCCCTACTTTTAAGAAAAATAACTCTAACCATATGTTATGAGTATTGTCATCATCCTTTGTACTCATCAGTTTAAAACAAGTGTAGTTAGAGTATGTTCATTGCTGTGCTGCGCTTGGAGTTTAAGCTGGGAATAAAGTATGCTTCCCTGCTGTGGATAAGGTGGATCTATAAACTACAGGTTGTGAACCCCAATAATTATAGGGAAAGGAAGGCAATGTAAATGGAGATGGTGAGTAAGACCATCTGCAGCAGGAGAGGAAGTATTGCAAAGTATTGAGAGGAGGTTTTCATCACCTTTCACTGATGCTACCATAGTGACACCTTCACCGTGTCCAGTAGCTGCTTCCCCCTCTCCCCGTCACAGCTTGTTGGCCACAGTGCTCTGCCCTGGGGAACTGGTGTAGGGTGCGGCTTTCTCTTTCTGCTCGAGACACATAATTCTGATGTATTATTGATGGGAAATGGCCATCTTAGACTATTTCCCTTCTTCTCACATCTGTGTTACTGTATGCATTACAAAGCCTGTAATCTGGCAGCCGCCAATAACATCAAACTGCTTACAGCAGCTAAATAAACCAACAAAAACTCTGACTGGGCTAAGCGAATATTTTAGGAAATTCAAAACATTGTAACTTCAGTTTGCAAACGGTATCCGTTCTTTTTCAGATGTTAAGAACCGAGCGCACATTGTCTGAGGACTTCTTGTTCTCCTTTAAAATGGTTTGTTTTTATTCATTTAACACAACGTTAGTCTCCTTCCTGTCAGTACCAACCAGCACATCTCCTCTTGCGCTGGGCTGTCCCAGGTTGTGTGTCCTGTCCCCCTAGGCCAGAGGCCATTCCCACTCACAACCTATGCACCGGCCTTCTCCAGCTCTGTGTTCTGAGATGTGTTGTGTGCTTCTGCCCCCTAGTGAAAGAAAGAAGGAATGGAAGACATACTTGAGGTTGCCTTCAGAATTGTCTCTAGGAATCCCAACTAATTAAACTCAGCTAGGGGGAAATAATGCTCTAACTTTTAACTCTTAGAAGGTAACACGTTCCTCAAAGGGTACCCACCCTGTGTGATGAAACCTTAAAAAGATAAACATCAGGTGAGCCGCAAGGATTTGGAGAATCGGCCAGTGTTTTCCGACTAAGTAGGAACTGAAACGAACCTGCCATATACAACCAATCTAAATGGACTTCCAAGGTAGGTCAAGGCAGGAAATCCAGCCTGCCTCTGGAGTAAAGATGTCACCTATTTTGACCAAAATGCACACTCTGTCTCTAATTTGTGGAATCTTTTTAAGCCCGATAGGATATTCTCCTTCTGTCTTTTGACTGAATTGGGTTTGAATTGAAAGGAAATATTGAAGCAATCTGTCACTACTTCTCACCCGGTGCTGTCAGCTTCGAAAAATGAAAGAAGGCGCAGATCCTGAATAGATATGTTTATCAAGCCTGAGTAGAAATAGGAACTTTATTAATAAACTGAAGCCTAGTCAGAAGATATGTGCCCCGCTGCAGCGGAACTGATTTATGAGCCAGAACGATAGTCCTTCAGTGAGCACTGACCTGTGTTGGGACGATAAGTGTTATTGTTTCATTCCTTCCTCTTGAGGGGAGACGGTGTGACGTTACCATTGACTACCATAGCGGAGGTCCCAGAGGTCATGTCTGCGAGAGATAATGGGGCTTTTCATATGATTTGCTTTCAGCTGTCTGGCAGACCCAACATCGAATAAGAGGCCAAAAGTGTGGTGAATATTTTCATTCTCAGTTGTCATTGTTTATGTCAGCAGCTCACTTACGGGGAAGAAAAAGCCTGTTTTGTTTTGTTTTGTTTTCCTATCATGACATTTCTGTCATTTTCTTTGATTCCCTGGACCATCTAGAGTGCAGAAATGATTATTTTAAATAGAAAAAAAAAATGATGGGAAGAAACAGAATGAAGGATAAGAGCCATAGCTGAATGGAGCCAGTGGAATAGAACGCTGGATTCCATGTTGCTGTATGGAAAGTGCAAGGTTTTCAAGGAGGAAATGCTTTTATCTCTTGGGTCCGTCATTCCAGGACCAGGCAGAAGAGCACGCTGAGGGTGTGGCCAGGGCTGCTGTGGGGCCCAGGTATTCCTTTCTGCAGGAAAACAGAGGGCCTGTGGGTGCAAGTAGAACTGTCAGAGCTGCACGCGTGGGGCCTGGATAGTGAAGGCAACAGCTGCTCCTGGGGATGGGGGTCAGGAGAATGGCACAATCCTGGAAGCAGGTTTTCCAGAATCTTTCAGAAGTGGTCAGTAGCAAGTGCAGGGGTGGGAGGCAAAGAGAAGGATTTCTGTGCGTACGAGTGTGTTTTCAAACAGCTGTCCTTCTGGGAACAGCAATTTAGAAATATGTGTGGAAAGAAAATTTTGGTGGGTCTTGGCTCTCATGGGCAATGCATGAAGCCAGTGTCATCTCCCCTCTCGCTCCCCTGCTGCGTGTTCAGCCCGGCCTCCCTTTCTGTCGGCGACCTTGAGCAGCCCTTGGCTAAGATCCCAAGGTCTCCTCCCTGTCCACTGTCAGCAGTGAGCTAGCTGTGCTGTGGGTCGGTGTGGGCTGCCTCGCCTTGGGCGGAGTTCATGTGTCACTCAGGCAAAGACGTGCCAGGCAGCCAATCAGAGGAAGATGAATGAATCGGAAAGCCGGATGGGGGGCAGCTCTCAGGTCACGGGCACTTACAGAGCGCTAAACAGGAAGGGCCTGGAAATGTCACACCCTTCTCATTCTACTTATGAGAAAAAACGAGGCCCAAGAATGCTAAGGAATTCACCCGGGAGTTGTCCACGAATGAGTCATTCCTTTCACTTATCCAACAAGGTCACTCGAGCATTTCCCACGTGTCAGGTTTTGTTGGAGGGACTGGAGTGACAGAGAAGGATGTCATCGTAGGGAGCTGAGGAAGCATGCCACAAGTTAATCTGGAAAAGTGACTGGGAATAAAAAGAATTTTAGAGCTGAAAAAGAGAGAAGGAGCAAAGAAACCCACCTTAAGGGGGCACAGTTTGGGTACTGATTTAGCAGTGTTTAGTTAGGATAGCGACTCTCGGTGTGGAATGGAAGGCTGCCTCACATACCATTTCTTAGCCCTTGTCACGATCGTGAAGGTACTTGTGAAATTAGTGGCTTAGCCTCTTGCTGCTGCAAACCCAGATAGCAGGTTTCACGGTGACAGGTCCTTTTCCATGCTCTCAGTTTGATTCCCAGATCCTGGCCGAGCCCTGAACACCTAGGACATGCTCAGCCCATGGGTGGATGGCAACATGACCAGGGTACCAAGGTCCACTCTGCAGAACAAGGACCAACAAAGTTCTTCTGTAACTTGCCAGGTAGCAGATATTTTTGACTTTTGCACAGCAAATGTCACCACTGGTCCCCTCTGTGATAGTAGCGTCCAGTCAGCTACAGACAATACGCCAGAGTGGACATGGTTGTGTGCTGCTGAACACTTTATCCACAGACACTGAAATTTCAACTTCATAGACTTTTTATGTTCCGTAAAATATCGTTCTAATATTAAGCTTCTATTTAAAGATGTGGAAAACCACATTCTTAGCTTGTGAGCTGTAAGCTAGCGACAGGCCAGACTGGGCTCACGGGCCATAGTTTACTAACCCTGCAATGAGAGGTAGATAAATGATTAGAGTAGAAAGTTTTATGAGACTTTTAATTTACTGGTTCATTCATCTGCTCCAGCCTTCACCGAGTACTTGTTGTATGCCAGGCTCTTTATGAGGCACTGGATGTACAGACAGAGCTGTGATTAGTCACAGTATAAAGACAAGTTTGTTATCTTTGGCGGGTGAGAGACCCTTGAAGGATGCATCAGTGGCTGTGGAGTAAACGAGCACCTCAGAGTCTGTTTAATTGATGTCTCTGAAACACTCTGAAGCTAACTGGGGGATTTCTAGAGAACACCATCCAGGTGTCACAAGCATCTTTCAAAGATTCCCTATTTAAAGATTGAAAAATCGGGACCGATGGAGCAGCTCTCTCTCCATCTTTCAGTCAGGTTGCCTGTCTAGTGCTTGATGGTTTTTGGCTTATTGTATTTCATCCTTTGCACAGTAGACAGTTCCAGAGGGTTTCCTGAGAGCTTCTGTGGAAAACAGAAAGATTTAGGGGAAAAAACAAGGTTTTTATTTTTCTAACTCCTTTCATTCTTCTCGAGTCTTTCCATCCTTTACCTTGATTAAAGCCAGAAGTGAAGATTCTATCACTGGACTGTAGTCAGAAAACAGTAAAACTTCTTGTCTGTTTTATTTCCTGAAAATGAGTGTGGTCCAGGAAAACAGTCATTAAAATAAAAGGAAGGTAAGATTAAACTTTAAAAGGTTTTGCCTAGTATTTTTCCTGTGTGTCTGATTCTGTCTTAATTCAATAACACAGTCTACTCCAGGCTAGTAATTTCCTTCTCCATCACCAACAGTTTTGCAAGTCCTCCAGAATCCTTTTGAGAGTTCGAGGGCAAATGGCCTTAAACAGGAACTTAATTGTCTGAGAGATTTTATTTGCTTATTAGAACAGATTGGTCCACAACATTATCTGCATGGGAGAATAATTCCCTTGGCTGGAGTCATTTTTTGCAGTCCTTTGCTCACAGGATTACAGTTCTTCTTAAAAAAAAAAAAAAGACTCTTGGAACAGGGCCACGTGGTGTACCAGTTCTGGGTGCCTGAATCAGGCCCTAGGTAATAACAGTTCAAGTAGGCAGCAGAGTTCCTCTCGAGGTTGGGAGAGAGGCAGAGGGAAGAAACAGCAGGATGTGGGCATGTGATTTGGTATTAATAAATGATTTATTCAATAGAGATATATTGATCATAACAGCATTGTGCTTGCTTTGCAGAGTATGCTGGGAAATGGGGCTCAAGTTTAGCCTAGTATAATTAGTTATGAATATAGGAATTCAAAATACTTTGTTTACAATGGGATTTCAAGGCATCTTTAAGAAAATATATCAGAGGAATAAATCAGCAGTTAAATAATAACACCGAAAGGTAGCACGGGAAAGTACATAGTTAAAATGTATGCAAATGTATTTTCCATCTGGATATAATCCATGCATTGATTCCATGCTGTGTATACATTTCTAGGTACATGTGTAAATGAGTTCAGCTTAGTAAGATGGTAAAGGAGCGATGCGATCTCCTGTGTTAGAGTTTTCTCAGGTCAGGTATTTGGTTGGCACCATGAGATAAGTAATATTAAAATCAATTGGATATACCCGTTAGTCCATGTGGAAAAGTCCTATCTGTCCTGCTCACCTTGCCCTGAACGAATAAATATAGACATCAGTAAAATAGCTGTTATTGATTTCCCAACTTTGCCTCAGTTCTTGAAGGCCATCATGTGGACAAGGGCCATGGAGTGGGTAGACAGGGTTTCCATCAACTGGCAACAGGACCAGCCTGTGGCTGACCATGCTGAGAGGATGAAAGAGCCAGGGTGGGGGTGGGGGTTCAGCCTCGTAGGGTAGGCTCATAAGTCAAGAGTAGGGTGTCAGTTCCCTGCGTGTATTTCATGGTGAGAACGGAAAGCAGGCCTCAATTATGAGTTGTTGAGCCTCCTGCTCGGATGTCTCCAATTCTTAGTTAGAGAGCAGGCTCTTTACCAGGGGAGTGTAACGGGGGGAAGGAGTGACCTCAGGACAGGAAGCAGGGCCTGTCGGGTCTGTGAGACATGCGTGTGTGCATTCCTAAGACACTCAGCGTTGTGACAGCTGTTGGATCATGTGCACACATTTTTTTCAACCTAAGGGTTAGTGTTTGCAAATTAGCTAAGGCCTAGAAATTGGGGGGAAAGGGGAAAAAAAAAAGCAACCGCCACTGAGGTTGATGAGAAGAGGAAGGTGAAGGGAGAAGATGCAGAAACAGTGTTTAGTGTAGGCTGGAAGAGAACCGCCTGGTCCAAGGTCATTTCTGCAACCCCTTAGGCAAATCCTGAGCAGAAATGGTGCAGTTCTGGGAAGTTTTCCAACTCACAGCTCAAGACAAAGCTCATCTTTTTCATAAGAAGGTTGAGGGAGCATCTATCCAAGACTAGATGCCCAGCAACTGAAGATGAAAGAAGAAGGGCAGTGATACAGTATGCAAGAAAAGAAGGAAAGGAATGGATAGTTCCTAAAGCAAAAGCAATGATGTATCTTTTAATAGCTGGCCTAGAATGCCATTCTAGGGGCTTAGGAAAAAAAAAACAATTAAAAAGTGTAAGAGCACTCTCAGACCTTGAATGTTTTGTGGCAGCATCTGAAACTGCTGGTAAAATTATGACCTTGTAGAATAAATATGATACAGAAAGAAAATAAAAGAGCATGTATAAAGGGGGGAGGAGGGGGGAGTGGGTAGGGATATGGGTAAAAATGAGAATTAACTTGTGGCATATAGTGGTACAAATTTCCCAATGTTATATGTGATTTTGAGATGTATATAAATTGTACCAATAAAGAATTCAATTAAAAAAAATTATGACCTTGTAATTCACAGCTGTGCCATAGATTTTTGTAGCCCATGGTATAATTTATGTACCCAGTGAGTTGCTTTGAGAATCGGGGAAAACTCACACGGCACAAAAGGTTACTTTTAATGTCTAGTGTCTTTAGCTTAAACCTGTGCCAGCAGAAGGAGTTGGTGTGCTGTAGGTCAAGGTTATTACCACCACTCTCACAGGACAGGTGAGGGTTTGAGGATTACCACACCTAGATGACGGTCTAAGCTTGACCTTGACACCTGCCTTGAGCCTCCAGCAAGACACTTAACCTCCCCTGTGAAACCTTCCTCCTCAGAAATAAGGGAGCACTAAGACCCGTCAGAAAGCTGTCAATGGGTTTTCTACTCAGCTTCTCATGTCAGCATGACCCTGACCCCATTTTATGGAGGGACTGGAGCAGAAAGGCACTAGGAGCAAGCTAGGACACCCAGAGGAGGTGCTGCAGGGAGTTTCAAATCCATACACTCTCACTTCCGTGACGGTCAGATCACCATGGCAGGCAATCAGATGGACAAACGCCTATGCTGCACCCTCATCTGTCTGGTTGACCTTGGACCACAAAGTAAAGTCTCTGGATCCTGTCACCTTCACCTGTAAGAGATGAGCTCTGGCCTTCACTGTCTGAGGAAGTTACTGTCAACATCAAAGGAAGTAATATGTCTTTTAATCCCGATCAGGGTCATTTTTCCTCCTGTTCCACCTGCTTTTGTTTTCCCTGATGGCTTGCAACCATTTTGAAGATTCTTAGAGACAATGGTCTGAATCAGATTTCCTTCTGCCTGAATCTGTCTTCTTTTGTTCAGTCCCCATTTGCTCTGGTCTGTAAAATAACTGCAGGCCGCTTAGCTGTGATTCATGATCCTTTAGCTTGCGGCCCACCTGTCCCCGATCCACGGGCACCGACTACTTAGTGTGAAACAGAAGAAGGGAGTTGCTTGGGCAATTATGATGCAGGTGGCCATAGGTTGGAGCTCACTGCCTTGTCCTGGACAAGGAGCCAGGATGCTGTTCCCATTAAAGTCACTGGAGCTTTGAGACATTGCAGCTTGTGCTTGGACCACCCACCTTTGCCTGAGCTGCTGTTATTTGGCCTTTCTCATAGAAGGCAGAAGCTGGGAGTTTTGTTTTGATACAATGCATCCCAGAAAACATAGCAGTGCTTCCAATACTTCAAATTGAGAAGGCTCATATTTTGTTCCAAGATGAGAAGCATTTTATTTTATAGAATTGTGTAAAAAGGTGCTCGCTTCGGCAGCACATATACTAAAATTGGAAAGAATTGTGTAAAAAGAAGTCGGGGCGTCTTACTTATGCATTTTCAAATTAATTACTGTATGTGTTTCTTTAAGAAAGACTATTACTTCAAAAAAATGGAAGGCAATACATTAAATATAAAGAAAAGTGCACTGAACACAAACACAAAACATTTGATATCATTTGAAGATCATTTAGCTATCTTTCTGTGCATTAAACAGAAATTTATGTAAAGTGATTTTATACTCAATCATTTTTGCAAATAAATTAAAGCTCAGTTGAACATAGGAAAAATTGAAGAAATGGAAAGGGATTGATAAAATTCTAGTTCCCAAGACATGCTGTTATGATTATAAGAAAACAATTAGAGTGCTCGCTTCGGCAGCACATATACTAAAGAAAACAATTAGAAAAAAA
>PVIC010017782.1:0-32338 GCA_004025085.1 Thryonomys swinderianus
GATTTTAAGGCAATGTCAGTCCAATAACACACTGAGGCCCCCGAAAGAGTTACAGTTTAGAAAGAAAAATGAGCAAAGATTTTGACTAGCACAATATTAATGAGGGAAAACAGCAAGGATTTCAGCAAAGTTGCCTAAAGGGATACAAGTTAATTAATAACTTAACATCTTCCCAGGGACCCCAGACTCAGCGTGTTGGTATCTGAAAATGATGTGATGGCACTTAACAGAAATTTCATGATATCAGTCTTAGGATGAATAACTTAGAAATTTCAGCTCTCCAACATTGTAGAGAATAGGCTTATAGGACACAAGTATTTTTCTCGGGGAAATAACATATAATACATAGATATTACTCTTAACTTTTGAGTAGAATAATTATTCACAGTATATTTTCAAAAATGGTCACAGATTTTAAAGTTAATACTGCTGTTGTTATCTGTAGTATCAAGTATTAAAACGAGGGTCTTCACACTGAGACACATGACCTATTTTATTTATTTTATTTTGAGTTGAGGTCTCAGTAGGTTGCCCAAACTGGCCTTAGACTTGTGACCTTTCTGCCTCAGCCTCCCAGAGTGATAGAATCCAAGACATGCCCCACCAGTCCCCGCTGTCTCATCCCTTTGGAGTAAACCTCCCTACTCTCTCAGGCTGATGAAGCAGAGGGCCGGGAAGGGAGCTCTGTCTTGGAAGATTAGCAGACGCAGTCTGGTGGGTGTGTGAGTGGCCCCGGCCTAGCGCACAGGCCATGGGACCTGTGATTCACACTGGTGGCGGGAGAGGAGCTTCCTGGCTATTTCCAAGGTTCGACTGTTCCTTACACCTTAACGAAGACAGGAAGACAAGTTATAGATTAGTCTGTAGCTTAGAGACTTCCTGCATCTAGATCCAGGCTTAAATCATAATTTTAATCATATTCCAAAGCAGATTCATTTTTCCTCACTCACCTTGAGATACTTTCATTCAAGGGGCATGATGGGATTGAACTTATCTTCACTCAAATGAGCACTCACTAGGTGCCTTGCTTTGTGTGTGTCATTTAAATCGCTCTCTTTAATCCTTGCTATAGTTTCGGAAGAAGTGTTATCATTGCCTCTTTTGTAGAGGAGGAAATTAAAGGGCAGTGAAATTAGGTTGATTCATCTACAATGAAAAAGCTATGCAGTGGCAAAGCTCAATCCACAGCTGGGTCTCATGTTGGCTACTTTCTGAAGTTGGCAGCTTCCTTTCTGTGCTCCTCTGAAGCCTGTATCTATTCCCACACTGTTGCTCTGCTGGATAATTAATTCAGGAGTCCTCGCAGGCAGTGCTCGTCTTCTTACCATCTCTGCACTCCCAGCATCTCTTATTTCTCAGGTCCCCACTATGTGCTGGACGCTACGGCACTGTAGATACAGAGGTGAACAGGGAGACATGGCTTCTGCTCCCAAATGCACCCACTGCATGGGGGAAGTGGACAATTGGGGAAGGAAGCAATTAAAATAGAAGATTATGCCTGCTTTTGAGGGATGGCTGAGGATTATAGGGATTAGGACCTTAAAGAGTAGGGATCCTTACCCTAGCATGGGAGGAGAGGAAAGGGTGGTGGAGGCCTATGGGGAAAGACATTTTCAAGGGGAGGTGAAAGGTGTGGGGTGCAGGAGAAGGGAGTGGAAGCAGGGGACTGTGTACAAAGGCAGGGGCAGTGCAGAGAGACAGGGTGGTACATGAGCAAGAATCAGAGCATGGGGGTCCCGAGAAGCTGTGTTGTGGCTTCAGGCACCACCGTGGAAGTCATGCAGCATGACATGGCATGGTTGTGCCCTGAAGATCACTTCAAATACTCTGGGCAGAGAGGAGCATGGAATGGAAGGAGCAAACAGAAGACCAAGAAGGATGGGAAGGGGACACTGTTTCACGGTCCTGTGGCCTGGACTAGGTCACAGGGACGCAGCAGGTGAAATGTGGGAGGAAGAGCTGATTCAGTGGGTTGGTTTTCTAATTGGGTATGGGGGGATTAGGAAAGAGAGGAACCCGGAGGATCCTAGGTTTCTGGTTTGGGCAACTGGAAAGTGGAGGCATTTTTGATTTAGGCAGATTGATCAGTTGGCCCGGCAGTGTGGACATGCTCAGGAAGTAGATGAAAGACAGGAGAGGACTATGTATGAACCGGTAAGAGAAGGATGGAAGTACCAGCCATGAGATCACTCAACCCCCTGTCTTGACAGTGACTTTGTGCAAATGCCTCCTTTTCCTTCCACCTCCGGGTGCTCATAGCATTCTGTGGGGTTGGAAAGATCTCAGATACACAAGTTTCAAGACGGTCTTGTGCCTGGCAGGTGGTCAGGGCTTGATACAGGTGTGGCCACTCCCTAGGCTCTGACTCCGGTTCACTTCCAGGAAACGTGTGGCTGTTCTGAGGGTACAGAGTAAATCATCTGTCGGTTGACACATGGACTTCTGTGAGAGAAAATATATCAGGGCAGCTAGTCTCATTAGCTCCAGGATGACAATAAAACTGGAAAAGATGAGAAAAGTGAAAAGCAGTCTTTGCATCTGAGTTTATGGATTCAAGATACATTGAGAGATGAAAGAAAGCTCTATATTTCAGAGTCCTTAAAGCTGAAGGTGAGAAGAGAAAAAGTGAGTCAGATGCTCCTCCTTTCTGATAGAATAAACAGACACCAGTGGAAAATAGGGGGGTGGGGGATAGGCTGGCTTCCTGTAGAAGAGTCTGGCTTCTTAGAAAATGAGTCCGTTTTCAATGATGCTACAGGCTACAAGCTTGTGTTAAGTGCCATTCTTTGCTGAGCACCACGCAGAACAATAGTAAGAAATACTTAAGAAGGATTGAGGTCACAGGAGTTGCAAATGATTGAAATTGCTTGAAAGATGTATTTAAAGTAGCTTTAACTGGAAGCTCTGTTTGTGGGAAACGCTGTGCACAGACTAACCAGCGCCCAGCCAGGATGTGCCTGCAAGTCACCTTGTCAGACCTTCTGGCTGTCTGAAGGGAGCCCCGTGTCCGGGGAGACCCCGAGGCAGGGAAGCGCCGCACACTTGCAGGCAGCAGCAGCTCTGTGACTGGATGGAGCCTGGCGCGCTTCATTGCAACCTGATACCTATGCAAATAGTTTGTTATTACACGTTTCACATGTCTGCTCTTCTGGTTCTGAAAACCTACCAGGGTGACTTTTTCATATGTTTGCGTGTACTGGAAAAAGTCATATCCTGATTAAAAGTAAATTTACTTCCACTTTATGCAATAGAGGTCAACTTGAAAACTTGCCTAGAAAGCAATATTTTCTTAATAGAGTACTATTTTTGTCACTACCAAGCATGGTTTTCCAGAGATAAATTCTCAGTTTGTTGTTAATATAAAATGGATCGTTGCTACTACCCTGCTCAAATTCCTGTTCATTTCCGATTGGGCAGGATGCGTTTGGAAGCATGGCAGCCATGGGTTGGAGTCTTTCCACATGGGAACTTCAACGCATTTTAAACGAAGAGCTAATAGTCACAGTGCCGCTGGGAGCCCCGAGTCTTCCCTCTAAACATCTTCTCAAAAGCTGAGGGGCCCATCTTTTCCAATTATGTTTATATTACAAATACAGATTTATATTTACATAAATGGCTTTTCAGGGCACAGAGTACGAAATGAAGCCGTCACTGTTACTTCCTAATGTATTCCAGGATATTGCTTTGTTAAATCATAGTCACTGAAGCACAGAAAACAACAGAAGCCGCCTACTCGCTCCTCTGTAAGGTGCACTATGCAAAGACAGCCATTGCGTAAACAGTAGCTTTGCTAATTAATGAGTGTCAGTCCTATGATTTTTTTTCCTAAACTAGAAAATAAAACTGAGTATTTTACATTCTTTTCCCCAATTCTAGCTAAAAGTAAAGAGGCCAAGATAAACTCAGGGGCAGAATGCTGCTTACAATAATTCTCTTTCCTAATTAGTAAAATCAATTATATTTAGAAAAAGAATCTGACCTTGTATTCTGTTTGCTGTTGGTTTTCCGAGGGAGGGCGTCTAACTGCTGACACTCGGGTGTGCAGTTTATGATTGTGAAAAGGTCGCATACTTGAAAACAAGGTTCACCGCACCTCCCACACTGAGCTAAGTAATCACAGAGGTTGTTTAAAAATAATTCCTCTTCCTCTCTTCTCAGCAGCCTCTTCTCTTTCCCCTCCGTGCTAGTGATGGCCCATCGGCGCCACCACTTTCCTCAGGTGGTCGTACTCTGGATCCCGTCAGTTGCCTGAACAGGGCCACAATTCTGCACATGGCATCAGAAAACGAGGGCTCCAGTCCTGGTAAAAGCCCAGGCATGGAACGATGATGACATCCCAAATGGGGAGCGAGGCTGGCGTCCCCGGATGCCCACCCCACGGTGACCACAAATGCAAGCGAAAGCCTCCGTCCTCCCTAGGTAAAGAGTCCCTTTGCCTCTCGTTTGAGGCCTCACGATTGAGGTGGGCACGAGGCGACCCCCAGCTCCCATCCCTCACTCCTAAGGCCGACGTCATCCGGCCTCTTCCATAGTCACGACTCCAGCCTGGCTCAGGCGGTTGTGCCACCAGGGCCTGGTTCAGCCTCTCCCGGACTCCGCTGTGTGTCTCTCATCCACCTGGCACGTTCAGGACTTCCACTCTGTGTTGTAAAGTGGCGATGTGGTGACCACTCTGCATCGCACCCCCGATATCTAGACAGGCAGTAAGTACTGCTTGAAGAGTATAATGTAAATTATGTCAGGTGCAGATAAATAAAACCTATGTTAATTTGCAGATTCTTCCTGATGTCACTGACTTCTGCTACGTGGCTTGTCCTACCACTGACACTCTGCAACAGGGGTTTCAAGAAGGGATGTAAAGCGGGGGCCTCCCGACAGGACACAGCCGGGCTGGCCTGGAGGACACACTTGTCATTCTAACACTCGGGGAGGCTGAGGTACGAAGATCAAACATTTGCGCCCAACCTGCATAACCTGGTGGCTTAGCAAGAGCCGGCCTCCAAATAAAAAAATAAAAAGAGTTGGGCTGTATCTCAGTCCCCAGGCTCTGGGTTCAATTCCTAGTGCTGGAAAACAAGAGACATCAAATCATATGTGCTGGATTATGAGAAGGAAAGGATCCACATACGCTTACAGGATTTAAAGGGCAGTTTGACTCGGTGAGGCTCATTTTCCCTAGGTGAGATATTCTGCCAACTCAAAAAACACAACACCCGTGGCTTCTCCCCCAAGGTCTCCTTGTATTTCTGGTATTTAACACTTGCAATTTGCAACGGCGTTAGCACGAGGGGGGAGCTGAACCTCACGGACTTTCTGGGGAGGCGGCAGATAAAGCGCAGAGAAGGTTCCTGACGCGCCTGTGAGGAGCCGATCAAAGCCCTGTCCGCACTCCAGGCCGACAGAAGGGCGGGAACCTGCCCAGGCCCCACATCCCCGGACATCAGAGGACCGAAGCGACACCACAGCAATGACGCCAGCCGTGGGCCTGCTTGGGGACCGCAGAGCACGGTACATACATAAGGTTTGAATACTTAATATGGGCCAGTATGTATAGGAACCAAATACCAAATAATTTATTCTCACAAACGGAAAATGTAAAAGTAGGTTAAGCAATTTTCTAGGGGCTGTGTAATCTGGCTTCCTTAGCTAAGATCAAATTTACAACGTGTAGTATTAACTCTATTCACCTTATGTTAAGTTTAACCACAAAACTAAGATTATTAATATTCTCTCAAACAGGACTTTTAATTAACTTGCATGTTCGCTCAGTGGTAAAGAGTGAATGTGTTATACTGACAAGACCGAGCCTTGGAAGACTGAGGCTCCCCTGAATTAAGCTGCAGGAGAAAGAAAAACATTAATTTGGTTCCTGATAAGAGTAGCAATTGTCAGATAATAAGACTACAGTGATTCTCAATATTAAAATAATAATCCGTATATTTTAAGCAGGGTGATTTGAAACTTCTCTCTCTCCCTGCTGAACAGAACGTGTGAGGAAGCCAGCACCAAAGTCATCTTCATCACCTCCCCACTGTTCCTTAACAGGCAGCAAATGCGAGATGTGAGATATGTGATATCCTTCTGCACGTGAAAGAGTAACCACGCAAAACTAAAGTAAAAGCACCTGAAGAGTTAAGGCCCTCGTTTCTCAGGCAGACACCAGTCCTCGGAGTGTCGGGGCCCTGTTCCCTCCTGCCAGAGAGAATGCATCGATGCACTCAGCATCAAGCTGTTTTCATGAAAGAAAAATGAGAGCGAAACAATCGTCGATAAGTAACATGATAATTATTTGCAGATGACATGTTTATTTAACTGGAAACCTAAAATGATTACAGGAAAAAGTACAAGTAAGAATACGATGGCAGAAGCAAAATTAATACGCACAAATTCACAGTCTTTACCTACAAATCAACCCAACTGAAGATATTAAGGGAGAACTGTTTGCACTTACTGTGGAAAAATAGCAAAATGCTTAAGAATAAACCTCATGAGAAGGGTGTATGCAGTATCTACCAGAACAAAGCTTAGGGATGGAAATTTAGCTTAGTGGTTCCGGCATCTGCCTAGTAAGTGCAAGGTCCTAAGTTCGATCCCCAGTAACCAGATACAGTAATACTCAATGTGGTGTCTCATGCCCACCAGCAATCAGTCCCACATACTACAGTGCCCATGGTGGTGGCTCACACCTGTCATTCCAGCACCTGGGAGGCAGAGGCAGGACGATTGCTGAGTTTGAGGCTTGCCTGGACTACATAGTGAGCTCCCAGCCTGAACTACAAAGCAAGACCTGTCTTTAAAAAAAAAAAAAAAAAAAAGCTTAAATTGCTGTGGAAGAGCAGGAGCAGGGAATAGTTTTGTATCTGAAAAAAATGTTACTAGGGCTCATTGATAAAATGAAAAGCATGAGGAACTGAAAGAATTTTGGAAAAAGAAGAGACCTAGGAGGGAGTCAGTTGCTATTTGGATCTGAAAATTTATTACATTAAGCTACAGTGATGGAAATGCTGTGGAACAGATGGACAATCAGACAGGAAGAATAACACAAATAATCTAAGCTACATGACGGACTTCAACGAATCATGAGGGTGTGATTTCCGGTCAATGTGCAAAAGGGGATATTCGGTTAATAGAAATGGAGACCCCAGGACAGACAATGGTACAAAAGAGGCTCTCCTCCCCCCACCTTTTATAGAAGTGAGTTCCAGATGGAGCAAGACTTCCAGCTTCTGAAGTGAAGCAGTAAGAGAACCATTAGATGTGGAGGGGACTGGGTGTCAGGCCTGGGGAGAGGATCTGGATTGCACCAAACAGCTCATCGAACCTTTAGTACCAAGTGTATGCATTATCTATGCAGAAATCAGTAAATAGCTAAAGAACCTTCTAAAAATTTTGGCCAATAGAATGGGGAGTCGCAAAATGCCGCACCAGTGGGAATTCGACCACTAAGTATGGAAACGCAGGACAGTCATACAAGAACATTTTCTGACACGGTCATTGCATGCTGACTCAGGGTCTGACTAACCACGTGAGCGGTGAGGTCTGTTTCAGTACAGAAGAGGGTCCAAGAGAAGAAGGTGGCACAGATCTACTTCCAAGTTTCTGAGGTTTTTCCAGAAGTTTCTAAGGTGACACATCTTAGTTTCCAGTCTTTTTTGGACAGGAACAATGCTTTTGCATATGGCTCCCACTTCAGTTTTTGACAAATAGAAATTTTACTGGAAATTTTCCTTGCTATTCACTGCTATCTCAATTCCTTCTAATTTCATTAATGTTCTGTATTTAAATTTTATTGTCCTTTGAAATTTCTTATAAGGATAAAGCAAAATATTTAAAAACAGACACAGAACATGCTGTAACTTTGCACACAGTGAGGTAGCTCAGAGGTCCAGTTTCCTCTTTAAAAATAAAAGAAGTTTACTGTGAAATACTCAGTGCATTACAACCACTTGGCCATCCCAGACTGCCCTTCGCCCCGCTGGTTCCAGTTCTCAGTTGTGTAGTGTCACTCTGGCTGCTCTGCCCTGAAGTAGTCAAGCCGCCACAGGGAGGCGGGGCTCTGGTCACCGAGGAGAGCCGTGTGCAAACAAAACTCTAAGCCCAGCTCCAGCTCTGATTTGTCCCTTGCCACCCCTTTCCTGGGAGATGACTGTTAGGCACCGGTTTTCATTTCAAAGGAGATTTCACAAGCTGACGTGCCTGCTGCCGACAAAGTGGAATGGGGAGCAGTGTTCCTGCGCATCCGGGGTACTGGATTTCTGTTGGCAGAGAAGATAAACCCTTCCCTTCGGTTCCTTTCTGACAGGGAGAGAAGACAGTGGCTCCCTTCTGCGAAGGTGGTTTTTGCAGTCTCAGCTGCCTGTGGTTAAATATGGTCTAAACATACTGCACGGAAGATGCCACGAGTAAAATATTCTTGAATTTTAGATGGCACAGCACTGAGTAGTGTGGTGGACCCTGTGCTGCCAGCTCTGTCCCCTCCAGCACATGAGCCATCTTTGTATCAGGCACAGCATACACGCCACCTACTCCTTAGTCTGCGGCATGATCGATGGGTGCAGGGTCAACGCTTGTCTCTAAGTAACACTTATTACTTACTCAGGGCCCAGAAAGTAAGAGTAACGACCATGCTAATGTGGCTAGGACAAGAGAAGTTGTAAAGTGCTTTCTTTAAGTGCAGAAAGTTTTCAAATTCAAAAGGAAAAGAAAAACTCATGTACTGAGGTTGTCAAGATATACAGGAAACTGTGAAACCAGAGAAAAAAGAATTCCAGGGCTGGAGATTTAGCTCAGTGGTTCTGGCGCCTGCCTCGCAAGCGTAAGGTCCTGAGTTCGATCCCGGTAACCACATAGAATGCTGGGCATGGTGACTCACGCCCTCCAGCAATCAATAGCACATACCACAGTGCCGGGCATGGTGGCTCACGCCTGTCATCCCAGCACTCGGGAGGCAGAGGCAGGAGGATTGCTGAGTTCGAGGCTTGCCTGGGCTACATAGTGAGCCCAGGGCCAGCTTGAACTACAAAGCAAGACCCTATCTCAAAAAAAGAAAAAAAAAAAAAAGAGCTCCAAGCCAGGTTTCGCTGTCCCAGCTCACACTGCAGAAGTTATGGCCGCAGCGCAGAAGCACCAGTCAGGACGGCGAAGGCACTGAGCACACAGGTGCGAAGACACGGGCAGGAGACGTGCTCTGGTTGGTCGTGGAGTGCTGGGCTCAGAGCCTTGAGCCTGGCCCCTCGGAGATGTCACCACGCCATGCACTGAAAGTAACAGGCTTTCCCCAACTCAGGGGCTGAGGGTGACAGGTCTACCTTCCAGAAAGGACTGCCTGGCTCAGGGCACGGAAGGCGGCCTGGTCCGGAGCTGTGTGGCCTCCTGCAGGACATCAGTGATGCCAGGCGTGGCGAGCAACGCACACACTCTGGGTAGCACTTTGAGCAAATGAGATTGCGTTCACATGACCTGAACGGTAGCATACTGCTGTCAGTAGTGTTTGAAGTGATTGTTGCTAGTCACTTAATTTATAAATTAAATTGTGTCATAGGACTGAATGAAGGAAACAACCACAGCGACAGACCCTGAAGCTGCAGTGCTGGACATAGCTGCCCCCACCGCCTCCCGTCCAGGAGCTGCTGAACCCCTCCCAGCCGCCCACGCCCAGCACAGCGGGACGGCGGTGACAGATCGCAGCCTGTCTGTGGGATCCGCGTGGGCTTGGCGCGACTCTTAGAGTCACTGAAAGTCGGACAGCCATGGCAGCGTCAGCTGCGGTCAGCTGAGGGCACAGCGGGTCGCACTGGAAGCTGTACCGCCCTGGGGGCCGCAGGTGGCGCTGTTCTCACCGGGTCCCAGGGGCCCCGCAGTCCCCGCTCTGTCTTCCCGCACCGCGTCTGTGAACAGCGTGACCTCTCTGCCCACTGTGAGCATCCGAGTACCCTGGGGCCGGACCTGGTCCCACCCCGCTCGCACCCAGCAGTGGGGACCGGCTGAGCACTGTGGTGGGGTGCAGGGTGCAGGCTCCCTCGCCCCGGCCGGCCCCTCCAGGGCGCAGCTGCTCAGGCTCCCGCACACCTCATGCTCCGGCCTGAGCACCTCTCCGGCCCTCCCGCCGGGGGCACAGCCGCTCTGTCCTCCAGCCCCGCGGGCTCTCTCCCAGGCATTTCAGCCCCGCTTCATGAAGGCACTGACCACTGGTCTCTGTGGTTTCTTGCGTACGTGTCCCCCCAGGTGGGCTTTGCTCCAGCCCCCTTGAGTACCGCCTGTTGGCGTCTCTGGATGTTTCCTGGTAAAGGGTAACTGCTTTTGTTTTCGGTGACCCGGGGAGGAAGTGGATTTTGACCTGTGCCTGGAAGACAAGTGCTCGCGCGAGCTTCAGGAACACACCCTTCATACCTTAGCACCAAAAGGAGCATTGATATCGGCACATGGCGCCGTTTTCTGAAGCAGGGTGAGATCCCTGTGCCGGCTCATTACGTGCTCAGGAAACATCTTCCGCTGGAGTCTGTCTGACCGTAGCTGCAGGAATGTGTGGGAGCTGGTTGGCTGGCTCTCCCTGGCTCTCCCCGGCTCTCCCTGGCCCTCCCCGGCCCCCAGGCTGGTGGTGCAGAGCCACGTGTCCCTGCAGTACAGTGTGGATCGCCGACCCAGCCTCTGCTGACCAGCTTGTGCCCAGGATGCGACCACAGGCTACACACTAGCTGTGTGGCCCCTGGAGGGTTGCCTGCAGCTGGCAAAAATCAAGGCAAGAAGAGGAGGAGGAGGAGGAAGAGGAAGGAGAAAGGGAGAGAGTGAAGAGGAGGAGAGCAGCTTCTATCTGGGCGCTCGCCTTGGCTGTCTCCCGCCCGTCCTTGGGACCTCCTCAGAGGACCTTCTACCCCACACCATCAAACTAGCCTCGCACCCGACGCACAGATGCTTGTATATATTCTACATCTCCGTAACGGAGTTGCCTGTAGGTTTGGCTGACGCTTCCCCAGAGTTAGTCTGAGCCAGTCCCTGAGCCCTGCTCAGGAGGAGAGCGGCCTTGGCCCCTGGTCACCCCTGTGCCGTCCTCCCTCTTCCTACTGTCTATTCTGACACTTGCAACAGAGACAGGGTAAACAAGAGAGGCTTCCAACTTGCAGTAGAGAAGTGCATTTCCGAAAAGGAACCTGCACAGTAAGCTACACTTTTCGCTGCACAGGAGCCCCGCGTAAGGCTGCCACCTCCTTGGCTTGTCTGTAAAAATTTTAACCAATCAGGGTGTGAGCCAGGGAAATGCCTGTCTGAAGTGTAGCAAGTTCAGGAAGGCAGTGAACTCTGCAGAACTCTGAGTATTATAAGCAATTAGCCACAACACTCATGCCACTCAATTTAGAATAATCAGCATTAAGAGGCCAAGTTTAAAAAAAAATTACAAAGTTCCTGGACAGGACACTGTTCAGTAAATAGTATAAATGGTGGCACAATATTCGGAGATTGCTGGACCAAAACAGACACAAAGTTAGTACTCTGTTATTTTACTTGATAAAACTCTGTTTCATGTGAATTCAAATCAAATTTAATTTTTCCCACGAACTTTCTCATGAACTCTGTTGGAAAAATGTTTTAGGAACACACAAAATCCTGGTTAATCTAGCCTTATCTTCCCCCTTTAAATCAAAACTGTGTAAAAAACTATTTTCATTCAGTATTCTGAGATGTCACTAACCTTATGGTTTTCACAATGATAAAGTATGAATAACTTCACTGTTGATTTTTACAGTTTAAGAACAAAGCTCCTTTGTCTCTGTAAACAGCAATCAATAACTATGATCAATACCTGTGCACAGCAGTTTCTCAAGTATCTTACTTGAAAAAGCCTCACAAAATCAATACCTGGTAGTATCCAATGTGCACAAAAATCTCTCAGGTTTGCCCGGGATGGAGCCCACCCAGCTCCCCAGCACCCCCAGGAGCTGCTGCTATGACACGGACCGTGCCTAGTGGTCCATGGAGACCGCTTCTTCACTTTTATCCCCAAGAGCAGTAACGTGGGTCTGACAGGCGCTCTGGTGAGAGGACAGAGAGCAAAGGGCTGACCTGCAGTGGTCCGCTCCGAATCGGGGGAAAAGCAGAAAAGCAGTTTTTGCTGCAGAATACACTCTGCTCTGCAAGCCCTGACGTATTCTTACTATGCCACAGGTTAGTCCCGCCCTGTGACATCACCAGAGCAATTCACGGGTCTGAAGGTTGGACGGGCAGCCACTGCCAGGGTCACGCTGGGCTCCAGCACCTGTGATGTCGACCGTGGACTCAGCCCCGCCAGCGGAGGTGCCCTCTGCAGACACCTTGAGTTCTTATTCCACGTTGCCTTTCAACAGAACACACACAGCACTAGCCCCCTGCGGCTGCCGGCCCAGAAGGGGCCGATGGAGAGGCTGTGGCCCAGGAGCTGCAGTGAGAGGCAGTGAGGCCATGAGCCTGCGCTGCTGTCCTCATTCAGGAAATCTGGTGCATTTCCCGGGTCGGACAGACGCACTGGACAGATGCGCTCCTCTCTGGGCGATGTCAGTAGGGACCTGAGTCCGTCCTCCGAGCAAGCAGCTGGGCGCGGTGTTCTGGGGTGTGCACGCGCTCGGGCGCCGTCACGCGTGGCCACTTCGCAGCCAGGGCCTCTGCTGCAGTGCACTCAAGTTCCCTGCTGTGCCAGAGCGACGGGGACGGCGGGGGCGTTGGAAGCGGCAACTGTGCTGCTGGAGCAGGTATCACAGCCAACAGCAAAGGCATCTGCAGCACTTGTGCGTCGTTAATCATGGGTGGCACAGGCGGGCCGAGCTCCGGGCGGATCACTGACGGGCTTCCCTTGTGAATTCTCTGATACCATGCTGTTCAGTCAGAGAACATCTACTTTGAAGTTTTCTTTGTTTCTTTTCTTGAAAAGCAACTGCAGGCCATTCCAAAGGCTATGCGCTCGGAGGAACACTTGGCAAAGGCTGAAGAAACCGCATGTAAGTCAACTTCCTGAGCATTTCTCTTTGTGTACCGATAGGTAGTGATCGCATGCCTTCCATCGGACAGTCTCATAAACTGGTGCTACCTACCACTCTGGCCAACACTGCTTTGAATAAATTAAAATAATAGCTCCGAAGTTCAGTAGGTCTGCAGAGTGCTTTCTGAATCACAGAGCAATAAAACATGTTCAGAAAGATTTCAGTATCAAATCCAATCACATTTTATAGAACATGGCAGTTGATTTGCATCTAACTTTTAATTAATCAATATATCGGATTATAGTACACATAAATTAATGCCCAGGCCTTGCTGGACGCTGGTCATAATGGACAACAGAGCTGCCCTGAAGGAGTAATAAATGTCAGTCTTCAGATGGTTAGGCAAATAAAAAAAGTTTAAAATCCTGTCTGTTTCCACCCACCTTACTGCGGTAAAAGAGCCTCAGAGACAGTCTCGTGAGTAGTGTCTCCTTCCTGTGCCGGTCATGACGGCCTCTCCACTGCGGGGCTGAGTGAGTAGGTGGCGACTGCACACGGGGAACCCTGACCCTGCGCGCTGGCAGGCTGTGGGCAGGAACACGCACTGCGCCAGCCCGAAGTTGTGCTGGGAAACCAAGAACACGCCCGATCCCTACCCCTGACGGCCAGGCGGGGACCCTTCCCAGCTCAGGGCACAGCCTGTTGGGGTCGCCACCCGCCGCCGGTGTCCCTCGGGAGAACGACTCCAGTGCCAGCGCACGTGACTGTCACCCTCTGCTTTCTTCTCCCGTCTTCCTATTTTTAAACAGCACAAGAGATGTCTTATGTATTTCCAGCTAGTGTTGGCTCCTGAGAAATGTAGTAGGACAGCTTGGGATCTATTTCTGTGTATTAGTGAAGCATCTGCTCTCATAACTGACACAGAAATTAGAGAAAAGCAGTACTTTAGAGAGAAAAGGCAAGGGACGTGGCTCCGGCACTCTCCCGAATCCCTTGGTACCGAGTGGCCGGTCCAGGCCAGCAGAGCTGAGGCCCAGAGGGTGCAGAGGGCGGCAGAGCCTTCTGTGAGCAGCTTGGGGTCCCCGACTCTTGACCTGACGTGGCAAGTGGAGGCCAGTGGACTATACATCAGGCCGCGGGGAGAAGCAGGCTGCACGCGTGCCGTGGCCGTGGGGCCTGCACAGCCTGGCTGGGCTCAGCCTGACTCCACACACCACCTGCTGTGGCCGGGCTCCGGCCGACACACGCTTCTCTCCTGTCGGCTCCCGCCAGGCGGCTCCACTTCCTCTGCAGTGCGCCCGCTTGCTCCTCTTTGGTGATGACACGGCTCTCTGGACTCCACCTCTGTAGACCTACAGTGTGAGGAGAGACGGATGGGGACCCGGCCCAGCCTGTGTCTTCAGGGTGAGTTCTTGGCTGACCGTGGCCTTGCGTAGGAGCGGCCCCGAGCACCTGCTTGCGTGAGGAGGCAGCGTGTGGCGTGAGCCGCGGGTGCTGCAGTGACCCCGGGGTCCGGGCTCAGCACCCGCCCCCTTGTGGGGACCGACGGCCAGGGGCTCCGCTTCTGCACCGAGCTTCTCCTCTGTGTGGGGGTCCTGGCTGCCGCTCCTCCTGTGCAGGGCTGAGGACACCCATGGACAACAGGACCACCTTCTCTCCACGAAGCACGGCTCAGTGCTCCCCTTCCTGTGGTCTTGGGGCCCTGTTACTTCCTCAGAGACAGGCCCCGCCCTGTTAGCTCCCGGCTGCTTTCCCGCCTCTCAGGCAGGCTGCGGCCTTAGACCTCTCAGGGTCGGCACCTGGGAGCTCCCTACCTGAGCGGCCTGCACTGTGCATGTTCCATGTGGCTCCAGCGCCTGGACATGCCCACGTGTGACACAGCAGATGGGTGGTCCTGGGGCTCACACGGGGAGGGCTCAGCTTCCTTCTGCCGCACTGAGGTGCCAGCCCTTTCACGGATGGGCACCCTTTACCTCAGGAGCTTTACCCTGGAGCTTCCTGCTCTGCACTCCTGGGAAGCAGCTCACACAGCATCTCTTCTCCTTGTCGGTGACCACTTACATCACCTGTGACACAGGTGACCGGGGAATCTTCTATCTGCTAAAGCTTCTCTGAGGGTTTCTGAGAGGCTCACGGGGTTAAAAGTGGATTTAGCCTTTAGAAAAGCAGTTTTCTCACAAAGACAATTTGCGATAGTTTTGGCCTTCACTACAGGTTTAATTACAGGCAGGTTTAATTTATAGTTTAATAATCCTCACACTTATCTCTCCAATCACCAGGCTTAAAAATTGCTAAGACCAGGACGCATATGTAGGATTTTGAGTCATGACCAATGAGAGGAAGCGGCATTCGTTCAGGCAGGTAGCTAGAAAGCAAGGCTTCACGGCTAGCATGTTCAAGATGCAATATTTTGGAAGTGATCTAGAAAGGCTGGTCAGAATTTTTTTTTTTTAAATTTTAAAGCTAAGCAGAAAGCACCACTGAAATAAGGGTTACTTTAGAAACGTTCTATTTTCCAGCCTCCATGTTTCCAGAAGCCCTCAGAAAATCTTTTAATGTAACAGATAGCATAGAGATAACAATAATAAAACCCCATGCAATTCAGCCGAGAGGCGCTTGGCATCTGACGGATGCCCAGGGAAGGGTGGACTCATGTTGCAGAGAAGATGAGGGAACTGGAACTCTAATTCTCACGCCCTCAAGGAAGACTCTTCCCATCCTGTCTCACGACTCACGGAGGCGTGAGACGCGGACAACCACACTTTTAGTCCCAGCCTCTTCTCGGCTCACGGGAACCTCATTTTTCCTTTTTAAACGCAGCAGCCTCAGCAATGACAGCCTCCATCCTGGCTGATAAGCAAAGGGTGTGCTCATTGCAGTGCCCTTTCTTCCGAGGCAGCCTGGCTCTTCTGTTTCAGAGGATGGCTTGGGGTAGATGTTTCCATATTTCTTTGAGCTAAGAAGGTATCAGGTGTCTGAAATTCAGTAATGAGCAGACAGCCGTTCCATCATGTCCAAGGAGAATTTCTGGCCGGGTGGAAAGGCCCTCTCCTGACGAAAGGCAAGACCGTCATCCCAGAAGATGAGACCGCAGAGGTGCTGCGACGGCCCTGGACTCTAGGCCTTGCGTCGGCCTCAGCACACAGCACAGTTCCCGTCTGCGCAGAGGTCTCTTCAGGGAGCCCTCAGGACTCAGCTCCGGAGCCCGCGCCGCAGGGAAGCCCCGCGCAGCCGCGCAGCTGCCTCAGGACAAGCGAAGAGAGGGAGGCTGAAGAGTCTGCGGCGGCCCCAGGTCCGAGGCCGGCTGCCCTTGGAGCGCGGAGGTGCTCGCCAGGCTCGCGCGCGTGTCGCCCCAGGCGGGGCAGCGACCCTCCCTCTCAGCCGCCTCAGCCACAGAAAGGGAACCACAGTGCATCACGGGGAAGGGGGAGAAATGAATCTATACTACGGGGACACGGAGGGGAGCACATTATTACTGTGACCGTTGCCATGGCAGTGAGCATATAATGAAAACAGTGACCTGATGCCACTTCTAAGACACATTTTTGGAAAAGATTGTGTTTTCCATAGTCACAGAATTAAAACTAGGAAAATGTGTAGAAATGACAGTTCCTCAGCACTGGGGAATTGTTTTTAAATCATCATCTTTCCAAAGATAAAAGGGGGAACATCATCAATAGAGCTGCATTTAAAATGGCTCAGGAGGCCTCTCTTTTTCTAGTTTTTAGCTTCTCTAAATACTTGTTATTTACTGCTTATTTTATTTATTTTCTTATGGTTATTTTATAGTCCACTTTTCCTGCACATCGCAACCACTAAGTGCTTGGGAGTCGAAATTTGAAGGGAAAATTGTGTCAACTAAACTAATGCAGAGAAAGGAAAGTGAATCAATCAAAAAAAAGCATACAAAGATAGTAAACAAGGGAGAGCCATGCAAAAAATAGAAGAAACAGTTGTCTAGGCAAATAAATAAAGTCTATGACATCAATGATACACACGTACCCCACCAGGCAACCGTAACTATAGCGACCGGGAGAGAGGCAGTGGACTGAGTGACTCGGCCAAACACCTAACTGCTCCCCTAAACACACTCAGATGTGGCTCCTGCGCCTATCTCACATGACACTGAAATGCAGCATGTCTCTCTTATTTATGTGAGATTGCACGTTGTATTAATAGCTCTTATAGAGAAAATTTCTTGAGTCTCCTGACTTACATAAGGAGTCATCATGATTTAATCCACAGGTCCTGGGGCCAACAACAACTCTCATCTACTGTTCAATCATTGCAGTGCCACTATCTAGAAAGATGAGTGTCCAAAGATCCAGGTGAGGCTCATTTACATATATTCAAGACAGCACCCCGTTCTCTCTTCAAAGTAGACACGATGTTCTCGCCAGGAGTGTTTAAAAATCTAACCTCTCAGCAATTTAATGGGCTGTCAAAACAGCAGTGCCGTCTGCACAGACACCCAGGATAATCTCTGAACGGCTTGAGAGGAGGAATCCCCCGGCTCACTCATCCTGCAGACTCAACCTTGTCTCTGTCTAACCTCTGCCGTACCCGGCAGGGTGGGCCATGAGCCTTACTGCTGTATCTGCAGGGAGTGTAAACCCCAAGTCTAGAAAAGCTCTTCTTAGAAATAAGCATGATCTCTCTCCTCACAGAGACGTGTATCGGGCAAGTGCTTTGGAGCTCGTGGTACCTGGAATTGGCACAGAGTCTCAGGCACCTATCTGGGGGACAGACAGGGAGGCCCTTGACACCAAGTGCATCTGAAGGGAAGGTTCTCTGCTCCAGCTGGGGACCTTTCCCTGCAGCAAAAATAAAATATACACGGAAGACGCCGGCTGGCAGTGCCAAGAAGCTGGACAGTAGGGAGGGCGCTGGGTTCTGGGGAGTCCCTACCCTCACAGCAGGCCCCCCCCCGATCCACACTCTTCACTGTCGCTAGGCACAGAGATGTCCGGACGCCCCATACTCCACGTGCAGGTCGGGCTGTGGGGGGAAGAGGGCCATGCTGCCTGGCCTCCTCGTCCCCTGCCTGCAGTGAGGCCTGGAGTCTCACGTCCCCGGGATCACATTCTGTGCGTGGGGAGTGGGCTCCGTGCCGTGCTAGAAAACGAGGCTGTAAGTCTGTCCTGGCCACAAGCCCTGGTCCTCGGTGGTCTGGGCTGCCTCTTCCTCACTCTGAAGTGCTCACCTTGCCACTGGGCTCAGAGCACTGCACAGCCGGCCGAAGGCGCCAGTTACGGGTCCCGGCCGCAGGGTCCTGGGCAGGTGGAGCTGCACCTGATGCACCCGAGACGGTGTCGTGTGGGGACAAGGATGTGCCATGGACGGATGCCAGCTCTGGCTTATTTCTGGCGCGCTCTAAGGAAGTTCTCGGTGCTGCCCGCATCGCACCAGCCCTGGTCTGTGGTGCTCAGTCTGCAGAGTTGCCAGTCCCTCAGGCCTTACAACTAAAAATAAGGATCTACTTATTAAAGCAGATGTAGTTTTTTTTTTTTTACTCAGACTGTTCATTCTGGTGCTCTGACTTCCTCTCCACTTGAATTTTCAAGGTATTTTGTCAACAATGCTTAGCTTTCTTCAAAATCAGCAAACGATCAACTAGGTCTCAATTTGGGGCAAACTGAAAACTGGCTTTCTCCTTCTTACATATCCTTAGTAGCCAATAAGAAAGAAGTATGCCTGCAGAAAAGATGAAGGGAGTTTGTTTCCTGGGATGACATTATAGGATGTATCAAAAACCAAGCTTAAGAAAGATGGAGCCGGACGTGTCCGAGAAGGAGGCTGTCCAGGTATCCTCATCGCTTGAGCCGTGCAGGGCTGGCAGAAGCCCGTGGAAAGGCGTGGGGCACGACCTGCAGCACACACGTGAACTGTGTGGGCTCAGTGCTCTAAAACCTCTAATCTCAACGTCTCTGATCACAGCTGGTCTCTACCTTGGGATGGAGTTCTATGGTAGGACTTGGCTAAGGGAGGCAAGGCTGACAACTAGTCTTTCAAATGAGAAACAAATTAGCTACTATTCCACCCTGTGGCTCTGATCAGCCCCATTTAACTGACATCTGAAGAAGGCAGCAAGGGCTGCAGGAGAGTGTGTCCGGGACAGATGCTGTGTCTGTACTCTGCACAGATCAGGGCTCAAGCGTATTGTCTCCTGGCACCCCAGTCATGTGGAAGAGAGGCTTGTCCAGTTCCGGGCTAAAATTGAGAATATTCATTATGTACCACTAAAATACTATCAGTTTCCTTTTGTATAACTGTCAGGATTCTAGAGTTAATCATGGGTATCACGATCTAAGCCTTAGAATCACTTTTCAGCCACTGTAAATAATTCCTTTCCACTATCCTTACTTATCTGTCTCTGTGGCCTGCACACTCACCACACTGAGATGAGTGCAAGGACCCCAGTACTGTTGAATTATTGCAAGGATGCTGAGTACTCAGTCAGTCCTTTATTTTGGGGGGCAATATTAAGTATATAGAAATATTGAGCAGATAGTATTATAAACAGGCAAGTTAGGCAGAAGAGAGTGGGCAGCTGGAGAAGGACAGGACCCAAGACAGAGTCAGGATGACCAGACCTTGGTTCACAAGCAGGTGCCTGAGGTACAGAATTAACAAAAACAAGAGGAACAATTAAGTCCACGGATGTAGCAACATCGGTAACAAGCATGATGCTAGAAGCTCTCTATGGCAATGTCTCCTCTTATCTATCTGAGAAAAACATTTTTCCTTCTTACTTGGTTCTTTTCATGAACAACTGGGATAGGGTAGCAGACAAAGGGCCCTGCAGGCAGACGCTTGCTATGTGCCTCAGTTCCTCTTAGCTCTTTTTTAGTTCAAGGGCGCTTTTCTTAGTCCGGTAGGTTGACTTTACTTTGACTCAGGGTGATCTGAGCCCTGGTCACTTTTTGGTATTAAAAACTCTTACAGAAAAATCTCCATGGCAACCCACTTTTGGGTTCTCCGTTGACTACTATTTTCTGTTCTTAATAAACACTTCTCTTTTCTATCTCTTTGTCCTTGATTTCATTCTTCCATTTCCTGAGACATAAACACAGGGCATGCTGTTATAATACTAGAGTGTAGAGTGCTCCTGTATGTCCTTTTAACCTCAATTGTACAATTTCTTATAATATAAATATTTTACATTAGTGTAATACCTTGCACATTAATACATTATTAGCAGTACTTAAAGTCTACATTAAGACTTGTATGGTTCTAGGTGTTTCCACAAATGCAGGTGAGAAATAAAGATGAATGATTAGATACTTTGAAAAATCAAAACAAAACAAAGAATAAATGCATAATGTTTTATTCCACTATTTTACTTTCATACAGAACAGCCTCTCCTCCCTAAGCATGCCCTGTGCCCTACCCACCTCCCTCCTCCCCACACCTTTAACAATCACCGATCATCTGGCTGCCTCTATAGTTTACATTTATAGAATGTCATATACCTGGAATTATACAGTAGGTAGCCATACTGGCTTTTCTCACTGAATAATAATACACAATCAAGTTCCTTCCATGCCTTTTGGGGGTTCATTTTTGCACTGCTAAGTAATACTCCATTGTATGGAAGCAACCATGGATTGTTTATCCATTTACCTCTTGAAGGGGACATTTTAGTTGCTTATAACTTTTGGCAGATATTAAAGCTTCTATCAATATGATATGTTTTAAGTTCATCTGGATAAACACTGACAAGCATAACTGCTGCATCTTAGGGTAAGATTGTATTTAGCTTTGTTAAGAATCTGCTAAACTGTCTTCCAAGGTAGCTGTCCTCTTGGGAATTCCTACTAGCAGGATTTGTAGACTTAGGGATTTCATCATTGTAATAGGTTGTGCAATGGCATCTTATTGCTTTACTTTGCTCTCCCTCCTGATAGGAGGTGAAGCAACTTTTCATATACTTATTTGCCATCTATATTTTGCTGAGGTTGACAGATATTTGTCCGTTTAGAAACTGGGTTGTTTACTTGTTGAGTTTTGATGGTTCTTTCTATATGGGTATGAGTCCTTTATGCGATGTATGTTTGCAAATATTTCCTTCCAGTCTCTGACTTTTTCTTTTGTTCAATAGCTGGAGATTTAACTCACTGGCATTGTGCCTGCCTCCTTTTGTTTAACAGACTCTTGCCCAGTACAGGAAGTTCTAGTTTTAACAAAGTCCAATTTACCAAGTCTCTGTTTTAGGGATCAGAATGTGTTTTTGGTGTTGTGTCTGTCATCACCACATGCAAGGTCACCGAGATTTTCACCTTTATTGTCCTGTAAGAATTTAATAGTTTTGCATTTTACATTTCTTTCTATAATCCATTTTGGGCTTGTCTCATCTTCAGTTTGCTATATTTTGTTCTTTTGCATTTTTTTCTCTCCCATCCCGGATTTTAATTGAGCATTTTATGTGATTCAATTTTCTCTCCTCACTTGGCGCACTGATTACACTTTTAAATTAAAAATATTTTTACTGCTTTCCCTGGTGTTAGCATGATACACATTCACTACTTCTCCAAGTTCTTTCAGTGCACACCATGGCACAGGCTCCTGAGCAAGATCATCCCGTCCCTGCTTCATGCCATCTAGCACAGGTAGCATTTGGGTTACTTATCTATAAGTCAGAATCACTGAGTTGCTTCTTGGTATTATTACTACTCTGGAAATCACCTGAACAAGTTGTTATATACAGATTAATTAAGATTGCATAAAAGACTTTAGAGTCCCCAAATTCCCCTTTCTGGTGTGCTTTTCTCTGTAGCTCTAAGTTCCTGACGTCATTTTTCTTTTCTCTAAAACCTTCTTCTAACAGTTCTTGACTCTATTGGAGACAAATTCCTTCAGTTTTTGTTTGCCCAAAATACTTTTCATTCCTCTTTCACTTCTAAAGGATAATTGTAGGCTGTGAGCTTTGCTTTCTTTTTTAAAACTGATTTTATTGGTACATTTTATACATACAATATGATCACATTTAACACTGGGAACTTGTACCAGTACAGATACATCTTGATTCTCATTTTTCCCTTTTCCCCTGCCCCTTATATACATAAGCTTTGTTTCTTTGTTTTACTATCAAGTATTTTCTTTCCCCCCCCCTTTTTTTTTTTTTTTTTTTTTTACTTTTTCCTATTCACCTCTCCCTTTTCTTTTTGCATATTTTCTTCCTATTTCACAATACCCAACTGTGGGGGAATAGGGAAAGAGCACATTACTAGAACCCCTGCCGGGGATCCTGGTCTCCTCTGAGTCACAACAGCACAAAGTAAATTAAAGAATGAACATAAGAAATGAGACCTAGAGAAGCTGGGTTCTGGTCTGATCATTGCTGCACTGAGCAGCAAAGACAAAGGCACCCTGAGCTTGCCACTGTTTATTGGCTCATAACAAGTAAGAGATGACTCAGAGGGCAGTGATAATCCTAAATTGACAAAGATCTTGTAATCAGAGGAAGTACAGGATGTCTTGAAAGATGGTGGTAATCCCATGACTATGAGTATCTCATGATGATGAGGATCTTACGTTGTTTAGGATGGTAGGACGAGCAAAGACATCCTCACAACAGCGAGTGGGACGAGGGAAGCTGATAAGAAATCTGTCCCTCTTCAGGTAAAACCTTTCTCTTACTACTCTGTTTTCAAAGATGTGGTAAGGATGTCTTCACCTGATGTAATTTTGCCCTTGGGTGTCACGACATTGAGGATCCACTGAGGTCTCAGCTGTGACCAAAGGAAAAAATTGATTTATGCTTTGGCATGTCATAGTTGGCTTGTGGGCAACAAGGCTAGTTCTAATCAAAATTTAATTGTGAAATCATTTTTCCCCAAAATTATGCAGAATGGCTCCCAACACTTGACCTCACTCTTTTCCGGCTCATGTGATTGCTGAAAAGAAATCTGGTATCATCTCCAACCTGGCTCTTCCAATGGCATTTTTTTCTCAAAATCTCTGTCAAGATTTTTATTTACCTTGGATATTGTGTATTTGACTATCATATCATCAAACTGTAGATGTTTTACTGTTTATTCTGTTTGGCATTCCTTTGATATCCTGGATCTATATTTTGGCCTTTGCCATTAATTTTGGAAAATTCTCAGCCATTATTATTTCAAATGTTTCTTCTTTGTAATTACCCCATAGTTCTCACTGTTTTCAAATATTCTACAACACCTTTGTCTCTAATTTTCCATTTGAGAAATCCTATTGACATATCTTCAAGTGCACTGATTCTATCTTTAGTCCTGCACCTTCTGCTTTTGAGACATTCCTTATGCCTTTCCTCTTTTGGATTCATATATTTTTTGATTATATTATTCATCTGTTCTTAGGCGTTGTCCACTTTTTCCACCACAGTCCTTGGTATACCATATCATAGTTATATAATTTTATAACCATATCATAGTTAAATTTTCCTCCAGATGTGTTAACTTCTCAAACAAGGTCTGACTAAATCATACACTGAATGTTTAAACTAAAACAATTATTACATACTAGGGACTCCTGAAACATTACTGGAAACCTCTTAAGTAGGCTGCAGTCATTCAGTGTATGACACAGGTTGAGCAAGAACTGAAGGACAGAACTAACAGAGACAGAAAGCAGATCAATGACAGTGCAACTGACAAAGGCCTTCCTTGGCCAGTCCCAGCCGCTGATTTTTACTGGCCATCAACTGGAGTAAGATGAGCTAGATGAAAGGGTGAAACTACGTGTGAGAATGTGCAGTCATGCAGTTTCTATAGAAATTAATATAAGAAAGGCTCATGACAAAGCATTCTCAAATTAGAAACAGAGTAGACAAAATATATGGTTATAATTAGAACACTGTCCTTCTAGTAAGAAGGTTTTATTGTGAGAACAGAAGCTAGGTGTGAGCTATTCTTACCTCAGCACATAGGCTTTGGTTGGACTCATTTATATAAACAAGCCAGTTAAGGAGTGAACTCTTTACAACCTGCTCTGCTGACAGCCTGGTTTGGGCATAGTCAATATTATAGTTTCCCACAATTACAGTAAAAGACACATTGCCATTAGTCCCCCTCACAATACTCCCCTTTGCTTCAAATACACTATCCCATCACTCTTGCCTCTTTTTGAAACAGTTCTAGAAGTCCTCTTTTATGTCTTTATAAAGAACAATCTGAGACATAGTGAACACTGCCACTGAGTGCCATCCAAGGGAAACTCAGGCTCTTAAAAAGAGGACGGACCGTCCTCACCTACTTTATTCATAATTGAGTATCAGAAAACGAGGGCGCCACAGGAAACAAATCAACACAGCCTGAAGCTGGCCCACTGAGAAAGTGGATAGACCTCTTGCAAGATGAGTCAAGAGAAAAGGAGAAAAAAGCAGAAAGGGACAGAAAAAGAGAGATAGGGTGTGAATGTACAAAGGATCGAGTTTAGAAATGAGGATAGGACTTGATGCACAATCTGCGGAAACAAAAAGCTCCTAGAAGGTATTGTTAACAAACATCAATAAATTACAAACCTTTAATGAAGTAGACAAATTCTAAGAAAAAGTCTATAATAAGATATTTCTAAAGTCCTCTGTCTATTAAACAATTGAATCTCAAGTTAAAACTCTGCCCATGAAAAAATTTCCAGGCTCAGAAAACTTTCCAGGTGAGTTTAACTGAACAATGAGAACAAATGTCAGCAGTTTCCCATAAACCCTTTGGGGCAACGGAAAGAGTGAGCACCTCCCAGTTCGCTTTATGAGCTGTGATGACAGCAATACCAACACAAGGCTGAAAACTGCACAGCAAGTTCTCCCGCGAATGGATCTGAAAAATGTCCTCAAAAAAAAAACAGGCCACACTCACTGGGCAGCACTGAGTGGGGCTGTCACATCAAACAGGCTAGTCAGTGCCCAGAATGCATTACAGAGTATGGCAATTAAGATAGATAATTCTCGCAAAAGAATAACAAACAAACTTTGTTAATTTGTCAACAGACAATGACAGAGTTCAGAAACAGATGCATACATAAATGGCTATTTGATTTATCCACATGGAAAAATTTTAAATAAGACAATTAAATGCTAACCAAAGGGGAAAACATAAATTGCATTAAAATTTGGAATGTACAGTCATCCGAAGGCACAGTCAAGAAAGTGGAAAATAAATAACAAACCAAAGAAGACATCAGGAATTCAACAATAGATCCATACAATGCTTCTACATAACGAACTTCTGTAGATCAACAAGAAAAAGATAATCTAAACAATGAATGCAAGAATATTCACAAAAGAGAATGTTCATAGCTAATGAACATGAAAGGTATTCAGGTTTAGAGATCTTAAAGGAATGCAAATCAAAACATGTTAAATACCAACATCAGCCTCAGAGCTGGCTAAAATTCAAGAGCCTGACATAGCACACGTTGGCAAAGATATGGAGTGCCATCAGTTCTCCTCTATGGTGTTAGGAATGTACTGATGTCACAGCTTCCTAGAAGCATTTGTTATTTGCTCTTGAAGTTGAATTTACAGGAATCTAATCACTCAGATGTTCCACTCACTGATCTTTATTCTACAAAAATGTACACAAGTATTGACTAAATCATACACCAGAATGTTTCTGGTGGCACCACGGGTAGGAGTGAAAAACTGAAAAGTAAATATTAAAATAGATAAATGAACTGTGTTATTTTCATAAAATTGGATAACACGCAGCAGTGAGAATAATTCAACTATGATTTGGATGGAGCTCACCAACACATTATCGAGAGAAGCCAGAGGACTGCATGGTTACCTAGATAAAACATTCAGAATGGGACATGAGGAACGACAGCCTGTGAAATGGGGTTCTCTGGTAGAGTACACATGTCCAGGCTCTTCCTCACCTGTCTGTGGACTACCTGGGTGTGTGTGGTCTTCTGTGTGCCTGAACAAAAATTTTTACTTAAGAATGAACCTGGCAGCAGTGTAGGAACTGTCTTCAAAGAGTTACCATCACTTACCAGTATGCGTGGGAAGTAAACTCCGTGGAGATCAGTAAGTAATTATAGACTAGTAAAAAAAAATGAATCACAGAAAGATTACCAAAATTCAGTTTATAATTGTTTGACTTAAGAAACTTGAGATGAAAAGAATGATCACTAGTGGCATGCTTGGATGGAAGATAATTTTAGAAGAGAAAGCTTTCTAGTTGAAATTTCCAGTTACAAAGGGCCTCCACAGTCCTGCGTTATTTCACTTAACGAAAGACACAGCAGGTGGTTTCCACTTGGATCTCATTCAGGCAGATTATTTGGAAACGTGAGGTCAGGAAGACAAACTCCACCTAAACTCCTGTCAGTTCTACAACCAAATATCCTTTTAAGATATTCATGCTGCCTTCAAAAACCTTATGCCCTTAGAAATTCTTAAAAAGTTCTGTCACTCAGTCTTACTCTTATAAATTATTATGAGAAAGGAAGAGTGGTACTTTTCTAAAAATTATACTTGAAAAGAGCAATGGTACTTTTAAAAGATTTTTCCTTATAAGTGCCAAGTATTTATGGAGGAAATGTTAAGAAAATAAAAATGATTACAAGTAAAATTTGAAATTATATCAAAGATGGAACAATTCAGTGGCCACGTGGGCATAGGTACATGTGCATATACAGTCTCTAAAAATCTAGACCATAGCTTTTTAGCTCATTTTCCTTTAAAGAAAAAAGATTCCTAACAAATTAACAGGATGTTAATTCAAAGTTATGCCCTGCCCAGAAAGGATATCAATTTTGAAATTACACTTTGATTTATAGGTTTAAGAAATACAAAAGGAAAATATTAAGTAATCATTGACTGTCACACTAGTAACATTTATTCTCATTTCTGTATCTCATCCAGGTTAGAAGCAGAACAAATGAGCTTAATTATAATAATGGGAAGGAGTAGGGTAGAGGAGGACCAATTTGGGGGACATAAGTTGGACTAGGAAGTAGGGCGAAGATACCCCTTAAATTCTCATTGAGTAGGAGAAAACTCCGCTGGCACTTCCTCAGGGAAGTGCATCAGAAGACTCGGGCAGAGCAGCCCTCCTGCCATTCCTACATACCCCAGCTCCCCCTGCCAGGAAGTCTGAATGCTTAAAGAGAGAAATAAATATACAAACAAATAAAAGCATCTGGCCATAAACTTTTCACAAATGATGCAGAAAAGCTACCAACCAGGCTAGGAAAGGTTTCATCTTTCACATTATGCAAATGTGCCTTCCTGGTGCTGTTTTCTATTTTGGTCAGATGATCCTCATTACTACTTTTACTATGTGAACTACAAGACTGTGTATCTGTTTTAAGAGGAACACATACATAATTACTCTGTGCAAAAATTTTCAAAGTGTCAAAATATGAATTAAAATACCAACACTTTCTTTAAGAGCCTTCTTATGCATCTCAAAAACATGTTGCTTACAGAAAAAGGCTTGGTAAAATAGAAGAGAACATTTGCATGGAGGAGTTTCTAAAATATCAGAGATTTATTTAGAAGAACCTTCCGCTCTGGTTAGATTATACAGAGACGGCTCCGGTGAGAGGGAACCGTGCCAGCGCACATGGAGGGCCCAGTAACCTAACTCCTTCCCCATCTCAGCCGAAATAAAGAGAGGCCAGGTGTTCCCTGCCCTGACAGAACATAAACACACCCCTGATCGTGTTCTGAGAAACACATGTTTCTAGGACGACGCTGGCTGAAAACATCAGGTCCTATTTACAAACAAACAATGCTTTTTATCTGAACAGATCAAAATGTTCGCAGTCAAATAAGACAACCAAGGAAAACTGTGGCCTGTACATCAGCACCTTGGGAGCTCGCCTTGGGATCCTGACTGCACCTGAGTCTTGGTACTGACTGCACCTTCTGAGCCTCCCTGAGAAGGAATCACGGCTACATGGGCACATGCAGTTCTCGGCTCCTGATGCTAACAGATCTCTCAGCTCCGAGGGCCGAGCACAGCAACGTCCTTGCTTGTCTTTATAGCTCTCCCTTTACCCACTGTAGTGAGGCTCTGCTGGCTTCCTTGACCTCCCTGAGAATGGAGAGAGGTTAGACCAGAGACTGACTCGTACAGGGGACATTTTTAAAATGCAGGAAACGAGGGTTGAAGGCAGTGGCATGGAGGAAGGCGGAAGAGGGAGGGCCTCTCTTGACACCCCGTCAAGTGCTTTCCAGCTTTGCCCACTGCAATGAGAAAGCCAAACAACCCAACCGATATGACATTCTCAACAACAGAGCTGAGGTTTTGCTGCTGTTTTTGTGTTTACCTCTGAAAAGATAATCCAAGTCAGTATCTTCTTTTCCTCTGATTTTCAAACACTTTGCCTGCTGTACAAGTTTGGACAAAAAAGTGCAATAAAGCAGAGGTCCATTATCCTGTGAGGTAGGAATAAATCACGATAGCAGAGTTTAAATGTAAGTAGGGAGCACAGGATAAACGACAGTGAATTAGCTGGTATGATTGCTGGGATTTTTCTTCAGTATGAGTTTTTGTTTTCTTTTAAACCGTGCTTTTGCTCAGAAACTCTGACTTTGAAACCTAAAATTTAAAGCTTTTTCCCCCCAGCCTGTTAGAGCAAAAGCCTTCTAGAATCCCTGGACAATAATCTGTCAGATCCCAAGATGAGCCCTCAGGAATGGTAGGTGACAGTGTTGAGTGGCCAATGAGTAAATAATAATTATGACAGATGATCGCAGTCGTTATCATTTTAATCAGAAGATTATAGACATTGTTCTCAAACAAGTGTATAAAGTAATTTAGCTACACTGCTGAATGTCAGAGAATTAATTAACTTTTACAATGTTGCAGTACACAGGAAGGACTAATTTTATAATTCTTTCATCAAGGAGCTTTATTAAAACTTAAGACTCATACTTCCCGGTGAACATGGAAGATGAAACTTTTCCAGGGTTCCTAATTATCCAATAACTAATCTGACCAAGACAAAACTGAGAAAGTTGATTAATTTATTTGTACCTATTTGTGATTTTTAATAAAATTATAATACTGTGCCTTGCACTGTATTTTCTTATTTTACTTAGTAAGCCCGCCCTCCTTTGTCTTTGGGTGTGGAGTACTACGTTAGTCACTTTTCTCCCCTTGCTGAGACAAAATACCTGACACCCAAAGTTAAAGGGGAGGAGATTAGTTTGGTTCACAGTTCATAGACATTTCAGTCCGGAATCGACCGGCTCTGAGGCAGGGGTGGCAAATGGGCCTCACAGAGGAGAAACTGCACGGCCCACACAGGGTACCAAAAGCAACAGGGACCTTCACAGAGTCTTTCTGCCCCTTTTATCTGATTCATACTCCTGGGATCAGGGTGATGCCAGCCAGTCAGTCACGTGTAGTCGTTCAGAAGCCACACGTCCTTCCTCCCAGGGTCACACATCTACAGCTGCACGAGGCGTTGGGGGACATCTAGACCAAAACCATGCAGGTATTTTGTTTCAGCAACAAGGAAAGTAACTAATATAGTGTGTATGGTTGGGTATGAGATGTATTCACAGTCCAACAAAATAGATCAGGGATCCGCTAGAATCTATCTACCTAATGGGTCACATATTGTCTTAATTTTAAAATTAAAAACTCAACAAAGCTTTAAAAATACGACCATAGAGAACACCTACAGGTGACAATATACATGTGAAGAAATTCACAGTGGCATTATTTAGGAGAGGAAAAAATACTGGAAGCCACCAGTCAGCAGGGAGCAAGCTGAATGAGTTCAGGCCCATGCAGACCACAGAGTATGCAGACCTGGCTGGATCTGTTCATGCCACAGTTCCCCCTGGTTTACAAGAAAACATGTTGCAGAATAGCAAAATGTGTAACTTTTGAAAAAAGTGAGTACATGCTTCCAAATTCAGATGTGGATGTGAACACCGAGAGTGTACAGCAGGCTGAGAACACAGCCGACTCAATGTACAGCACTGAGTAGCGAAATGGGAAATTAATTATTAAAACCCCTCCATACATGCATTGCTGCCATGGGTATTTTCTTACATTGTTACAAGCTCATAAGTTATGCTGTCAATAGAAAATGGATATTATTAATGTTTTTAATTTAAAAATGTTTGCTCATCTGTGTTTTTTAATTTTTCTCTAATAAACAAATGCTTTACTAATGAGAAAAAATCGTGTTAAATGTCCCAATTTTAGTATTTAAGTGAAAATGAAATAATTATTTTAAAGGCAGACTGAGTACACAGATGAGAAAAAAAAATGTCTGCTGGTGCTCAGGCAGCAAAGACTTATTTTTTCTGGGCCGTAGGAACACTAATATTTCCTTGATGCGGGAAACTATACAGATTTTAGGACACAATGTTCCACAGAATTTAATTACTGTGAGCTTGGGCCAAGGCTGGATTCCAGAATTCCAGAGACTCACAATAAATTAGATACTGTCTGATGAGACAGCTCAGATAAGATATTTCCAGGTCCCACTAAGAGACTCGTCCCTTCACAACGTTAGGACAGAACCGGAAGTGTGTTCAGGAAGCACCAGGTGAACGAGAAGGCGCGGGAGCCAGGGAGCCGGAGGCCGAGGAGGGGAGGGCGTCGTCACCGCGGCCCTGCGCTCCCCAGGCGACTCGACACTGTTTGTGAAAGAGACCTCAACAGAACCTTTCTCCCTTCCTTGCTCAGGGTCCCAAGACCCTAGGACAGATGATTGGGTGTCGGCCTCTGGACCCCCACGTGACTTGCGTGGCCCTCAGCACAACCTGTGCCTTCCTCCTCCCCCGTGTTCACTTCTGTCCCCCCCACCCCCCCTGCCCGCCTGGCTCCGCCATGCTGCTGTCGCGGCGCACACCACCGGGCAGCAGAAGCTTGTTCGCTGAATGGGGAAGGGGTGTGCAGCTCGGCGGGAGGGCACAGGGGCAGGCCTCGCTGTGGGTCCCTTAGTGACTTAGAGAGACTCTGTCTCAAAATAAAAACAAAGAGTGGGGCTGTAGCTCAGCGCAAAGACCTTAGGTTCAACCTCTAGTATTGCTTTTTAAAAACCTTCATCTTGCAATCTATTAACTTGGCTCATTTTGGAGGGAGAAATTCTTAATTTTTACATTTTTTGGCATAATTAGAAATGTAAGGCATGAAAGTACCCCATGTTTTACAAGGGAAACAGATTCACTCATTATAGAAAAGCAATCTTATCCCTAAACTAACTGCCAGCAGGAAGCTGCGGCACTTGAAATGCCATGTGAAACACAGCAACCGAGAGGCCCCGGAGGCAGCGGGAAGGATGATTTTCTTAGGCCTGAGAAAAGATGAGGTCGGTGTTTCTGCCCCTTGTTCACTAGCGTGAGGAGCAGAAGCTTCTAAGGTGAGCAGACCCACACAGAGCTCTGGTGCCAGGCCTGGCTCTGCTCGGGACACCGGGCACAGCAAGCTCCGTGGGGCCGGGCTGGCCATATGGCACACCAGTTCTGCGCTGGCGGAACCTAATGTTAGGGCAGCGTGCGGACCTCTGACCTCTGACCTCTGACCCACGGCATCTGGCCGGAGAAGCCCACAGCTCAGCTGCCACCACAGTGTCGGTGACAGAGCGCCATGCTCCCCCTCAGCCCCTCGTTTCCACAGTGCGCTTGCACTGATGTTTGAGTCCTTTGCTGCAATACAGCTCTGAGGGAGCGGTACATGCATAGCCGGGCTGGTCTAAAGGTGGGAGCTGAAAAGCAACATCTTTTGGGGTGTAGCTCAGGGGTACACTGCCCCCCTAGCATGTGCAAGCCTCAGCTTTGGCTCCTGCAACCAAAACCAAAAACCAACAGTTTTTGTAACATGGAAAAAGGATATTTAACTGTTATTTCAATAGACCCCACTATGTTCCAGGCTGGGCCACAGACTCTTACCTGTACTGATGTCTCTATCTACACATCCACATTTAAAATGTCCCATAAACTTCACATCTATGTCTGTTTCTGCAGGTGAAGGAATGGAGGTGACTGGAGGAAATGTGTGTTTACACTGAGTCAGTGAATTTATATATGCTAAGAACGCCCCGAGCCAACACCATAAAGAAGAAACAGACCATGAAAACTGGTTCTTCACTTTGGCCACCTAAACTCTTTTAGAGAAAATAAGGTGCACACACACAAACACACACACTTACAGACACACACAGTGTGGGGTACAGACAATAGCAAAGGGGTACTGGGCCGGAGATTTAGCTCAGTGGTTCCAGCACCTGCCTTGCAAGCGCAAGGCCCTGAGTTCGATCCTGGTAACCACATACAATGCTGGATGTGGAGATTCACGCCCACCAGCAATCAATACCACATACCACAGTGCCAGGTGTGGTGGCTTACGCCTGTCATCCCAGCCCTCGGGAGGCAGAGGCAGGAGGATTGCTGAGTTCGAGGTTTGCCTGGGCTACATAGTGAGCTGAGGGCCAGC
>PVIC010017783.1:7596-32450 GCA_004025085.1 Thryonomys swinderianus
CCCCCCCCCCCCCCCCCCCCCCGGGCTGAGCATCTGCTAATCCAAGCCTGAGAAGAGCGTCGGGTTCCCCAGGCACGCCCTCTCCGAGGGAGCTGGCCAGCACATAAGGTGGGACTCCAGGCTGCCCGGTAGCTGGAGCCCTTCCGCCATGGGCTGCCACAGGCTCCTCCTCTGGCTGCTCCTCTTCCAGGCCATTGTTCTACCTGCAGCAGGTATGGTAGCTAACACCCCTACAAGCTGCAAAGCCCAGGAAAAAGGGGTCTTGATGGTTAGTGGAATCCAGTCACTGAAGAGATGTTCCTGTGATGATTGCACATGTATCAGTACTATCGATTTTAGAGACACTGGGTCAAATATTTTCTGCAAGATTTGTTTTCTGTCAACAAAGCATAAGCCAGTTTATCTGGTAAAACATGGGTCTGTTTGCAGGAATCTGGAATGGTTAAAGAAGGAAGGCTTGGCTGTGGGATAATCTAATTAGGTGTTTTAAAATGTTCTTTGGTTTACATATTTTAATATTGAGCACACAAGGCATTAAATTAAAGTCATAATTTCCTTGCTGTTACTATACTGAGTTGAATAATGTGCAGTAAAATATATATTTTATCATAAAATAATTGACATTATAAAATATTATCTGAACTTAATTTATGAAGCCTTTTAATCTGAAAATCTGTATCTTTCTATAAAAACCAGATTCATCAATTTTGGATTCTTGATTTTAATGTGCATTCTATATCTGATCCTCTTAAGGAAATTTTAAGTTTAGAATTAACTTACAGCATCTATCTAATTTCAATTATTTTTAAATGTTTTATGGCTTTTGGAGAGAATATAGAGTCCTTTATTACATAGATTCTTTTTTACTTGTATTGACAAATGAAACTTTGGAGGAACTATTGAGCAATGAGTAGCTAGAATATAATTCTTACTAACTCTAAAAATTATACATAACTCACCAGGCATACAAAAGTGGGTGAGTGTGAAGTTTATATTGATTCTTTTTATTCTGCCAGTAAGACATTTATATCCAATATTCAAATGTATTTATCAAGACACACTAGGGCTTCTTAGAAGAGTTTCAATGATTTCTTGAATTCTTTGTTCCTGGTCTTCTTTCTCATCTCTGTGTCCTAAGAGGTCTAAACTTGGGAATATAAAGTTTAGGGCCAGAAAGGAAGGGCTTATTCAAGCCCTAACTTGGTACTTTCTGAACTACAAGCTTCAAATCGCTTCATGCAAGAAGAGATTCCTTCCGAATCTCCATGCTGAATTCTCTCATGTAAAAAGAGTGTGATCCATAGAATTGAGGGGATTTAGTGAAATCATGTTCATAAAGTACTTGAAAGAATGCTTCAGACATAGGCACACTCAGTCAGTATTGCTATTGTAGATGGCATAAATTATAAAATACATGTCATAAACCAAGAGGAAAAATATAGACCCTCCAATTCAGAATATAACATTCTACCATGATGTCCCCATTCTCCTGAGAAACCAAAATATTTTCTCTTTTCAATATTTCAGTAGTAACTTTCAAGCAATAGATTCAACTTAAAAATATATCAGGGAAGGACATTTTTTTCTCCCAGTATATCCAGACTACACAGGGGAGGACTCTGGGAATTTATAAAGTGTATACCAGGTGTGCCTGGAAAGTGATGGTGCTTTCTGAAGCGTATGAATGCTCGGAAATTTCTGAGAGAATTCAAAATTCAAGTTCATCTCTTTGTTTCACTATTGCAAAGATGATGCTGAGTTCTATGAGGCTCGAAGCCATAAACTATTGGCTTTGGAGATGTCGTTGTCGGAAAGGTTATAAGTGACACCTGGGCCTGTCCAGGAGTCTCAGCGAGCCCCGCCTTCCCTGTGACTTGATTGGTTTGGAATCAGTTTCTCAGAGGATTTAGGATAGATGTGAGGGTGAGCCATGGAGGGATCATTTCAAGTCTGGGGTGGAGCTTGGGGAAAGCTCCTCTCGAATCCAACAGTTCTCTTAAGACTACACTTTGACAGCCATGTGACGATGTATCGGGACAGCAGAGAGGGTCCCTTGGCCCCACCCCCTCTTACCTCACGGAAACGCCAAATGTCAGGGAAAGAATCAGCCCTGATAAGGGCAGTGACCACTTGGAATAGGGCAGCCTGATCATCCAGCTGCGACACAGCTCTCCTCGTTCCCGGAGCTCGCCAGCTTTCTGCCAAATGCCTGGGCGCTCAGCGCCGCTCCCTGCACACGGAGGGTGCTGTGTAGACAGCTGGGGAAGTGAGCAAGAATTTCACGCCCACGGCTCATCTCTGCTCACAAGGCTCTTCCAAAGTAAAAACAAGAGGGTCGCGAGGCTGCTTCCTGTGGGCCGCCGCAAGTCTGAGGACATTTAGGAGGCTCGGCAGGCCCTGCGGGCACACTGGGCTCCGTTGTCAGCCGGAGCATTTTCTCCCGGCTCCTGGTGCCTCCGTAGCCTTTGCTTCTGTGGCAAACCTTCGGTCGCCCCGCTCGCTCCCGCCGCTCCCTCCCCCAGGAGCCTGTCCTCTTCCAGGGCACGGTGCGGCTGCCCTGGCTGCCGGGGCCCAGGATCGGCGGCGCGGTTTGATCTGCGGAGCTTCCTCGGGCGCCTCGAGCTGATCGCACAAGAGCCTCGCGGACAACGGGGCAAGTGGGTCCCGCCAAGAGCAGCCCACGGGACACACTGGGGCCCCCGTGGGTCACACGCAACTGGAAGAGATTCAGGGAACTTGCAGATCACTGGAGCTCAATTGATCATCAGGGTTATTTACATGAAGAATGAGGAATCGGGGCAATTTGCTCAGCCCTGCGGGGGAGGGCTGTTTCTGAGAGTGCCATGCTCTCTGAGATGGCATTTGCCTCGTCAGCACAACCCAGGGGCATCGCGACAGCATCTCTGTGAACCCCACTGCAGTCAAGGGGTGACCCGCTTAGCTACGGTGCGGGGCGGCTCCGTCTCCTCCTTCCGCCGCTCCCAGCCCCGCCTGCTGCCTCGGCTTCCCCAGCCTGCCAGCCCTCTGCCGCCCGGTGAGCGGGTTTCCTGAACCGCACGGCTGCCCTGGCACCCCGTGCACCGGGGGCAGACGCCTGGCAGGCGGCACACTGACCGGCTCTGCCGACACCGCTGAAGGCCTGAGGGCACACGCTCACACGCAGTCCTAGCTCTCTGCTCACACTCAAACGCAGCCCCAGCCCTCTGCTCACGCTCACACACAGCCCTAGTCCTCTGCTCACACACCCAGTCCTAGCTCTCTGCGCACACACGCAGCCCCAGCCCTCTGCTTACACTGACATGCAGCCCCAGCCCTCTGCTCACACTCACACACAGCCCTAAGCCTCTGCTCACACTCATATGCAGCCCCAGCCCTCTGCTCACACTCACACACAGTCCTAGTCCTCTGTTCACACTCATACGCATTCCCAGCCCTCTGCTCACACTCACGCACACTTCTAGACCTCTACTCACACTCACGTGCAGTCCCAGCTCTCCACTCACACTCACATGCAGTCCTAGTCCTTTACTTACACACGCAGTCCTAAACCTTTGCTTACACTCACACGTAGTCCCAGTCCTCTGCTCACACTCACACACAATTCTAGACCTCTGCTCACACTCACACGCAGTCAACCCTCTGCTCACACTCACACACAGTCCTAGTCCTCTGCTCACACCCTCACACCCTCACCATTGATTCATATTCATGTGCACTTCCTCCTTATACACATTCACACGCACACACACGCGAGCATACTCACCACACATGACCACCTTGTTTCATCTACTCTTTTCTCACCCCGAAAGAAGCACTGCACCATCCCCTGGCCACAGTGCCACCTCCCTCACCAAGCCTTGGAGAGAGAGGAGCTTTTGCAATGTGTACATTGTGCCCCCCTCAAGACTGGAAGGTGGAATGATGAGACTGAATCATTTATGCTCAAAGAGACGCACCTTCAGGACATACTTGGAAGTGAAATAAATAGGTCACAGATGTGTAAGTATTGTATATTTTCTCTGGTATGAGAAACTGAAGTTATAAATGTGTTCTAGAATGCATGATTGATATTGTGAAATAGTAAATATTCAAAGGGTAATAGGGTTTAGGGGTAAATAATGAAGAAAGAAAAAAATTGATGGCAAAAAAAAGGCAACAATCCTTGTGTATACAGGGGTGAGGGGAGGTAGGGTGGGTAGGGGAGTGGGGAAAATGAGAGTTAGATTGTGTCATATACTGGTACAAATTCTCAATGTGGAATGTAATTGTGATGTGTATATATAATGTACCAATAAAATATACCAGTACAAAAAAAAAAAAACTAAGAAACTGATCAACTATACAAAATTCAGCCCAAATTTTAAATTAAAAAAGATTGAATTAAAAAAAAAGATTGGAAGATGCTGATAGCATGTATCAGAGACCCCTGACTGCATGACTCAGTGCAGAGCCCACACTTAGCATACGTGTGGCCCTGGGTTAATCCCCAGCACGAACCAGACAAAACAAAACAAAACAAAACACGAAGAATGAACACCAAGAGTTTAACCCTACATGCTGCAGACCCCAGGGACCCCCTTTCCTTATAGCCAGCCTCAGGCCAAGTGTCACAGCACCGTGTTCTCACACCTCATTTTCTAACCTTGTGCACCCTGCTCTATTCTAATGCCTTTCTGAACATGCTCCTTTTGAACGAGAATATCCACTGACCTTTATTGCCAGTCCAGTGGCCTTGCCCTGGGAAGCTGTCCCTGTGCCCACACTCTAGCTCCTCCTTGGCCCTGAGGCATAGCCTTTTTCATCTCCTGTGTCTCTAGTCTAACGCTGGTTGGCCCGTCACCTTCTTTCCCTTTCAAAATCTGGCCCTTTTGTTTATGCACCTTCCTCAAGGATCTAACCTACTTCCTGACTTCACCATCATTAAAATCGTATGATTCTCTAGGGAGGTGTGGAGACCCACAAATATAATACCAGGATTTGTGAGGCTGAGACCCAAGGATTGGCAGATTCAGAGGCAGCCTGGACTACACAGCAAGAGCTTGTCTCAGAAAACCAACAAAAATCATATGGCGTTCTATTTCAAGGTCTCCACCCTTTCTGACACTCTGGCCTTCAGGTTCACTTTGTGTTGTCCCTGGGCTTTGGCTCCTTGTACTGATGCCTCCTGTGCTTTATCTTCCTTTACTTCCTCTTAATTGGCCGGACCCATAATGCCGCCTCCAACATGTTTTTGGCACCTTCTCAGTCTTGCCACCACTTGGGTTAGGCTCTGTACTTTTTTTTCCTGTCCCACCTCTAGCCTACCACCTTGAATCTACCTCGCTCATCCACTGGGGTGGCCCTGTTTCCAAAACCCTGCTCATCTTATTCCTTTCATCAGAAACTTCCAACAGCTTCCTGTTCCTATGACGTTCAAAACCCTGCCATTCAAAGTCTTCAAAACCCGGTCTACTTCCTGGTTTTACCTCAATATTATATACTACATTTCCATGGACAATTCCCCCATTCTACATCATTAGGACATGTATTTGAAGAAGATGATTTTGGCTTTGGGGGCTGTGTTTGCTTGTCTTTTATTTGAGGTAGGGTTTTGAGATGTCTCCAAGGGTGGCCTTGGGTGACAGAGACCAAGCAAACCTGCCTCAATCTCTGGGCATCTGGAGCACAGTTGTTGCCACCATGCTTGGTGCATGACTGAAATCTTACAGGGTGGTCCTCTTCTCCTCCTTGCACCACCCACGCAACACCTTTCCTAGGACCCCCAAGTGTGACAAAGAGCAAAAGATAAATCTGCTCTGTTTGGTGGAGAGGAACAACTACATTGTACAGTTGTCTTGATTGGCAATGTCGATCTGCTGGCCACTTGCTCCCTCGGCTTTTGTCACCTAATTCCCAGACTGTCTCAAGGAGCCACTGATGTCTGCAGTGGTTGCACTCCTGAGACCTAGGTGGACTTCCTTGTGTGCACCACGTTTACCAAAGAAGTCTTTGTGTCGAGGGACAGCGTCTGTGCGTTTCACTTAAAATAACTCACACTATGATATTTTGAGCAGCTGAACGTGAAGTCACTCAGAAGAAGGGCAAGTTTGGAATGAATTTTGTCATTTGGAGGTGCCTGCAGGTGTGATTCAGGATGATCAGCAAAGCAGGCATTCAGCTAAGTCACTGTGACCCTCACAGGGTCAACAAAGACAGCTCAGAGTTGACCTCCGAACTGTGGCTCCAAATCCTCTTCTCTGTCGCCACTGCCTCTGCCTTAATTTACCTCCTTGAGACATCCTGCCCAGGAATTCCACCAGACTCCCTTTTCTGTCTCTAGTCTGTCCTTATTCAGTCCGTCTTCGAGTCTCCATGACATGGTCCTTATAAACTGCAGACCAGGCCTGTGTGGCTTTCCTTGCACAGAGGCATAAGTCCTGCATGCTTTGGCCCTGCAGTCTATCCATCATCACTGTGCAATGTTCGTTGTGTGCACTGTGTTCACTTCCCGCCCAGCATTGGGTAAGACCCAGCATTGTCTCTTACTATGTACGAGGTTGGAAAGTTCCTTGGCTTCTCTGTGCTCCTACATCTTAAGTAGTTACATGGGAATGGAAATTGTCATAGAGTTGCTTTTAAGTCAGTTCAAGGCAGGTAAGAAGGAAGAGTAGGCACAAAATTTAGGAGCATTAACTTTATTGATGACCAGGGTTCCCTTCCCCCACTCAGTGACTTCTGTGACTGTTGGCTGCTCCCTGTTCTGGGGCTTAGTAGAGGGAGTGGGCAGAAGGGACCAGCCTGTAATATACCCCAGGGCAGTGTCTGGTAACCAGGCACAGGAGATGCTCCCAGCAGCCACTTCAGGACTCAATGAACAGTGTAAATTTTCCTAGACTTGATGGCACAGGTCACCTATTGTCCACTGAGCAGGGAGTATTTCACAAAGGCTAAAGGAGCAGATAGACTCATGGCCCAAAATCCAGCGAAGGGACTGCTTTGGAGAATAGAATTTATTTGTATGGAATGGCAGTATTAAAGGGAAATGTTGTACCTAGCCAGAATTAGGAGTCAGTAAACAAACAAGCAAAAAAGGTTTGCTGTGAATAGCAGCAAAATACATCTACTCTTACCAACGCTACCTTTAGAAAAGGAAACAAAAAATCTAAGATTAATCAATCTAAATTAAATAACATCCCCAAAGAAAAAAATAACACAAATAAAAAACCAAAAGGTATAATATTGCTTTTAAAAGACAAACCCAGAGATAATGGAGAATGCTAAAGTAACAAAGCATGGTTGAATCCATATGTAAACTGTAGTACATCTAAAGAAAATATTTCAAGATTACATACGGATAGCTGAACTTGTGTAATAAAACTTGCCTGACAATTGATGAATAACTGGTACAAACATGTACCTGATTAAATGGGAGGATCGTAAAACCCAGGACGCTCCAAGGTGGGAGCTTAAGAAAATGATTCCAGAGCGCGGTTCCCACGCGTGGCTACCCAGAAGGATCCCACGGATTACTTGAAGTTCAGGTTCCCAGGTCTTACTCCGCGGAGCCCAAGAATCGGTGGGTTTGGAGTTGGGCCCCAGCGCCTGCTCCTGTGGCCTGGCCGTGTTCTGCACTCAGGTCTAATGTGACTGACGTAATCAGTTTGCTACAGGAGCAACAGTAGGAGGTCCGGAGCAAGGCTGGGGAAGGGCCACCGTAGGAGGAGCCTCATCCAGCACACACCTGGGGAGCATCAAGATGGTGAGTGGCAGCCAGAGGGCCCCTCGCCTGTGGGGGAGGGAGGTGGTTGGACTCTCAGGACAAAGGATGGGAAAGCCCCTGGACAGACAGTCCCCACTCAGTAGGGAGAGTCGCTCGCTGTGCGAACAAAGATGTCCCAGATTTATTTCTGCTTAACCAGAGGGACGCCATCAGATCTTCATCGGTCTCTATTGTTCTCGTACATCCAAGATTGACTTAAATATCTCTGTGTTGGGTGTCGGGGTACGTGGTGATCGCCCCAAGAGCTTGTTCAACATACAAAATCCTGAGCCCCATTCTCAGACATGGCTACGTTCTGGAATCTGCATATCTAGCAAGTTTCCCCAGAGATGTGAATGACAGGAGTTGTGTGAGGGCTGCTTTTGAAGGCACGGCCTAGGGATCCCCAGGAGGAGGAGAGGTGGCAGGGATTCCACTGCCATGGCGCTCCCTCAGCGGTGAGCTTTGGCAGTTTGTAACTGTCCATTTTCTCTCTAATGACTGACCCCCAAAATGGAGAGAATAAAAATTCCCGGCTCCAAAGCGCTCCCACTATGTCAGGTATTGCACCTGCATTTGCCTCATGAGTCCCTTTCAGGTAGGTGCCCTTTGTGCTCACAGATGAGACAAAGGTCTTACGCAACCTGCGAAGTGTAGCCAAGCTGCAAGCATGCTTAGTGATGATGGCTACTCACACAGGCCCTGCTCCAGGCACTGCACCCTGCTGTGTGCGCACTGTGCAAGCCTTGCTGGCTCCGAATTGTTGGGATGATGACCAGGGGAGGCACTGGAAAGGTGACGTGCAGGTGCAAGGAGGCAGGAGAAGGCAGCGGAGTCTTAGAGAACGATGTAGAGTTCATGCTCTTTTTGCACACTTGTATTTCTCCAACACCCGAATCAATACAGACGATGATACAGTGACTGTCCAAGAATCCAGGAGGTAGTTCTCAGGATAAATATCAAGGGTCCCAGAGCAGGAAAACTTTTATCTTAGATGTAGAAATTCTTGCCAGAGAGAGTGGGAGGATGCAGAACAAAGTGATTCTGAAAAGTATAAAGAGAAAGCTCCATCATGACTCATTACATAGTGGCTTAGATTGGCCAAGGTCCACCCCAAGCAGGTGGACCTTGCGGAGATTTCAGGATCTCCTTCTGCCCTTCATTAAGGATATGTGACATATAAGAAGCTGACCCACTGTTGTTCCATTTTCTCCCTGGTTGAAACGGAGATAGTAATACGCTGTAAGGTAGATGTGAACCTTGAACAGACATTGGTTGTCAAAGGCTTAGTCTAGTGCTGGGAACACAGAAGGTGCTCATGGTGATGGGATTTGATGGGGAAGATGATTCTTGTGTTCACTGACCATCAGGTGTGGGCGGGGCTGCCTTTTTCCCAAAGACTGGCTTGCTGTTCAGCTCGTGGAAGGTTCTGGAAGGTGTTCTGGCCGAGTCGAGGTGTATTTTGAAGGCATGTGGGGCACGGTATGTGACGATCTATGGGACAAGAAGGACGCACAGGTGGTGTGCCAGCAGCTGGGCTGCGGGATGGCCATCTCTGCCCCTGGAGAGGCCTACTTTGGCCAGGGCTCCGGCCCCATTCTTCTGGATGATGTGCAGTGTTCTGGGACTGAGGCCTCCTTGGAATTGTGCCCACACGCCGGCTGGCTCATCCACAACTGTGGGCACGGGGAAGACACTGGTGTCATCTGTTCGGGTAAACTGCTTTCAGTCTTTTCTGGGAGTTGATTTTTTACTTTGTCCGATTGTTGCCTGAGTCTCCATCTTTCCCTCCAGTGCTAGAAAATGCCTTGTCTCACTGGAGCCTCAGTCACCTTCCCAAACAAGACATTCACAAGGCACCTCTTTCCCGTACGGGCAGCAGCTAAAAACCCCACATTAACCCCAGTCTTTTGGGTCTCTGGGAAGCCAATGGTAACCACACAAAGAATGTTAGGTTTGAAATGAAAAGACTGAATCCTACATGGTGAGCTACATACTCTGTAGGCCTCAGTGCAAAATGAAAATATGACTCTTCTTTTTCAAGAGTTGTGAAGAATTTCAGTACAGCAGCAACAAGGCATTAAAAAAGGGGAAAGGCCCTTCTGTTCTCAGGCCTTGTGGGCTCATAGTGAAGTTCATCCTCATGGGCATCTCTCTATGATTCCAGCTTCTTTCCATGCAGCCCTCTCTCTCTTGTGCCTACTGTGGCTTCTTGTGTGCCATTTAGCTTTTCTAGCAAAGTTCAATCGCCATCAAAAATAATGATCACAGTGCTTCTCATAGTGCTGCTGGGAAGATGATTACTGTTAATTCTGATTATTGACTTATTTTATAGTCTGCAAAGCAGGTTGCCAATGATGCTCTGCCTGATCCATCTGCTTTTTTTTTTTTTTTTTTTTGAGACAGGGTATTGCTTTGTAGTTCAGGCTGGCCCTGAGCTCACTACGCAGCCCAGGTAAGCTGCCGTGAACTCAGCAATCCTCCTGTCTCTGCCTCCCGAGTGCTGGGATTACAGGCGTGAGCCACCATGCCCGGCATTGTGGTATGCGGTGTTGATTGTTGGTGGGAGTGAGTCTCCACGCCCAGCATTGTATGTGGTTAACTGGGGATCGAACTCAGGACCTTGCGCTTGTGAGGCCTGTGCTGGAACCACTGAGCTAACCCTCCGGCCCCTGATCCATCTGCTTTTTGAGGAAATCTGTCTTCTAGAGGTAGAGCAGCTGTATCACTAATAAACTGATGTTGGATGGGGACACAAGGCACAGAATCCCGAGAAAGAGGCTGCTCCTTGCTCCTCAGCTGCCGACTCTGGTCGGGCCAGAGGCCCTTCTCCCTCACCTCCCTGCTTGTGCCTCCAAGGTCAGCACTCCAGGAAGCTGGATCTGAGGCATCGTCCAGCAGCCAGTACCCAAGCCCTCAACAAGTACTTATTGTAGGAGGATTTGAGATCTGGTCGTGACCAGAATATCTTCGGGGAGGGGGGATTGACCCGCAGCTTTCTCAACTTCCATCAGAATGCAGCAGAGCCACCTTGGGGACAGCAAGGACACGAGCCCTGCCCTGGCTGGGACCTTCCCCACTGTAAGCGGCACCGCCTTGGGCAGATTTAGGAGCCAGAGAAGAGCTCTGGCCCGAGAAACGCCCCCTCCAAGGCCTCTCAGTGTTTTGCAGGAGTGAGGCGGCATCAGCTCTTCAGGCTCCTGGCTGCCTGGTCCCACCTTAAGGTCAAAGGTGCCAAACAATTCCCAAACTCCTTCCCGGGAGTCCTTCGCCTGGGCAGGACAGCGAGGTCCTTTATCTCATCTGGGTGGGGACAAGAAAGACTTTGCTGCTCCTGAGAAGGCAGCTTGTCCTTGGGCCAAGCACCTTGTGGGGGAAGGGAGGGATGAGCTGAGAAGAGTCCAATTAACAAACTATTTTAAAAATAAATGTTACTTCAGGGGATGTAAAAGCACTTTTACAGTGTGTTTTTGTGCAATCATTCTCAACTGGAGCTAATTTTGCTCCCCAGGAAACGTTTGGCCATGTGTGGAGGTAGTTTTACTTGCCACACCTGAGGATAGGGGACCTTCTAGCACTATGGGCGGAGGCCAGGGATGCAGACGAACATCGTATAATATGCCAGGCAGCTCCCTAGTGCCAAGAATGTTAATAGGGCTCAGCATAAGAAACCTGCTTGGAAGATCACAAGTTCAAGCCCAGCTTGGGGTACATAGTGACTTAGCGAGATCCTGTCTCAAAATCAAAATTATAAAAAAGGCAAGGGATATAGCTTGGTGTGAAGGCCCTGGGTTCAATTCCCAGTATCACACTGAACAGAAAAAGAAAGAAAGAAAGCATATGCACTTGGATGTATTTGCCTTAATAAATAATTATTAATTAATAATTGCTTTAATTATAAAAACAAATTTGTCTATAGCTCCTTGCCCAAGTGTTTGCCTGGGTCCAGTTTTTTCTCCAGTGGTTTCCTCTATCTACTGATTACATTTTAGAAAATTACCCTGTCATTAAAAAGGAATAATCGAATTTCTTATAAATATGCTGTTTTGACAGATTTACACAATTGTTGCTGGAATCATAGGATGCCATGTATCTTAGGGCTCGGTGTATCAAATCTCTAAATGATTTGTCTAAGAGACATGCTCAAAGTATGAATTCCATTTGGACATGTAGCACTCGCAGTTTCCTAACCATCTTCTATCCATCATCTGATTCTGTCCTCACGACAAATCAGGTGGATTTGTTTTTTGGTCTTTGTCTTGCAAATAAGTAAATAGGTTTAGGAACTAGTCAGTCACGATGAAGGTCAAGTGCCTTGACCAAAGTCACACAGTAGATATTTAAGCCTGTTGACTCCACATCTGTGCTCTACTTCCCCATCAAATATGCCTCCACTCTGGAAAAATTGCCCTGAGCCTCAGCAGAACTCACCAATACTTAGAGTTGTGTTTGATGCTCTGTAAGTAGCCTCATCCTTCATTTTTTTTTTTTTTTTTTTTTTTTTTTTTTTTTTTTTTGCTTTTTGAGACAGGGTCTCGCTTTGTAGTTCAGGCTGACCCTGAGCTCACTATGGTGCCCAGGCAAGCTGCCGTGAACTCAGCAGTCCTCCTGTCTCTGCCTCCCAAGTGCTGATATTACAGGCGTGAGCCACCACGTCCGGCATTGTGGTATGCGGTGTTGATTGTTGGTGGGCGTGTCTCCACGCCCAGCATTATATGTGGTTACTGGGGATCGAACTCAGGTCCTTGCGCTTGTGAGGCAGGCACAGGAACCACTGAGCTAACCCTCCGGCCCAATAGCCTCATCCTTCTACCCAGCTGAACTCCCCCTGTAACATACCCACCCACCCTGTGCCCCGACCAGCTCCTCAGATGCAGAAAAATCCTTGTGCTGAGATGCCCTGATTTGTTTAACTGGAACCTAGAAACACTTTCCCACATACCCAGAACCCACACTTCCCTCATTTCCCTTCCTTAGCTTGTCTCCTTCTCTTGATGTTGGCAGAAATTCAATGAATGACAATTGTTGAAATGAGTAATTGACTCCATAAGGGAGGGATGTCATGGATTAGTACATTCTGGTATTTCTAAAACAAATACCCCAGAGAGCACAGGCCCCAAATAGGGACTCATTTTGAAATCTTACTATCTTTAACACTGAGAGTTTTCCTTCCAAGTTATAATAAAACAATATTTATTTTACCATGAAGACAATGTCAGAAATACCCAATAAACAAGTAGCATTATCCTGCTAGGAAAATTCAGCCTACATAGCAAATGGGTGTCCCTCACCCCAGACTCAGGGAAGGAACTTAGAAAACCAACCCTAGTTGAAGGTCCTAGACTATTCCAGAATGTTATGTTTGTGTTTCAATAAATATTGAACATGGTTCAAAAAATTTTCCTTCCAAGAAGGTAATGTCCAGCCATTTAAAAATAATTATAAGACTAATAACAGGCTCAGTGGGACCATAGCAATGTTTCATAGCAAACACTTCAGCAAGGGCAGAGGGTTGAGGAATATTTGTTATTTTTCATAGGTTCGAGTGATAGCTCACTTTCTTTTTCTTTCTCACAGAATATGCACGTGAGACTTTGGAAGATTTTGGTAAGAGTCATACTTTGGAACGTCCTTAACAGGACACCCCCAAGGGCTCCCATTATAACCCAGGGGGTGGAGGAGGGGCAGAAGACAACGAATTTAATCAAAAGGACTCAGAAAGGACAGAAAACCAAAAGAAAGCTACCTTGCTTTGAAATAAATATTTTCTCCTCAGACATCTGTTCTTTTGGCCCAAATACATTTTAAGAAATGAGATGAAGAGGTGAATGTGCTATAGTAAATTATCATTAAAGTATGCAACTGTGCTCAGATTGGACTAAAGAAAATTCTAACTTCAGACACCTGAGTAATGTATCTGAGGCTGGAACGGCCCTAATTGTAGCCCCATGACACTATGCCCATCCCTATCTCCATTTAGCAAATCTAGAGACTTGGGGGGGGGAAGCATGGCCTTCTTTATTAACCTGAGTTCTCCAAAGTCCTTCCTCAAAGTCCCCATGTGAGAGCCGCAGGAGTACACTTCTTCAAGCACGTGACTCTTGCTTTTTAAAGGGAATATTTGCACAAATAATCCAGTTTAAGAGAGCAATCTGTATTAAATGAATAAGCATATAATCAATTCATCAATTTCTACTACTCAGAGCCTACTGAGTACATACCTCAGAGCATGTTGTTAGTTAGACCTGTCTTCCAACATGCACATGCTGATGCCTGTCCACTAAACCTGGGCAGACAATTTTGTCCTGCAGTGATACCTTACTTATTTCTCTTCGTTTTTAGATCCTAAAATCTTAACACCATTTCCTGGTGGTGAGTCGAAGTTTTTTAACTCCTCATGGGATATGGCTTGGTGGGGTACGTGCTTCTAATTGGTGGTAGATCACCCACTATGCAAACACTACCAAACCCAATGATTTCACCTAAGGCTTCCTGTGTACTCACATCACTCACAAAACTTTGTGGGATTGGTTTGGCTTGGTTTGTCTGATGCACTGAGTAATGGTCTGTCCTTTCCCCCCACTCCTCTTGTCTATTGAACTCATTACTACTCTTCTCCAAACTTTGAATCCATCGTCATTGCTTAAGAAAGACAGCTCCAACTCTCATACCTCAGTACACACCCTAAACATTATGAACACTCCGTTTTTTCCTGGCACTTAGTAGAGTTACAAGTCTCCACTTAGTTTTAGATTAACTTGACTACCTCTCCAAACTCTTAAGCTAGACTCTGGTCTCTGTGACATTCTATTGACCACAGTATTATTTACTATGACCCAACGTATGTCCCATAAATGGTCGAGGGCTGATTAAACAGGGATCGACCCAGAATGTGTTTCTTCTCCTAACGCAAAATATTTTTGTGTCTTCAAAAGACTGGCCACAGATGCAACTCATAAATGGGTCAGGCAGGTGCTCTGGCCGAGTGGAAGTTTTCTATCATGGCCAGTGGGGCAGAGTTTGTGATGACCAGTGGGACATGCGTGAAGCCGACGTGGTGTGCCGGCAGTTGAGCTGTGGACGTGCCCTCGCAGCCCCCACTGAGGCACACTTTGGCGAAGGTGAAGGCGAGTTTCTGCTGGATGACGTGGACTGTACCGGGACAGAGAGTTTTCTGGGACAATGTCCTCATGCTGGTTGGCGACGGCATAACTGTGCTGCTGGAGAAGACGCCAGTGTCATCTGTGCAGGTAACAGCCACTCTCCATTAAGGGTGTCGTCTCCTTACCCAGACTCCATCTCCACTGATGCTCTTCGCAGTACGCGCACAGATGTAATCCCAACGGTTGTCGGCCACTTCTGCGGGCCCAAAGTAAAGACTCACCAGTCATACCAGCGCTCCCACCTGAACTTTAGCCACCAAGTGACAAAACATTACTGTGGTATTGATATTTTTATGCAGAAAAATGGCAGAAACTATTGATGGCTCAGTTATTAGGACTAGATTTGAAAATATCTCCTCTGAAAAGACAGCTCAAGTCAAGAGTGAGGTGGATCTCTCACTGGGTGTGTTCTACCTTTTCTTCAGGACATTATGTTCAACAAAGAGATAAATGCTTTAATCACTAAAATTTTGCCATCTAGTAGGTGATGATAAAAGGAAGGGTTTATAAATCTGAGTACTTCTAGTTTGTCCTGTTGATCATGAATTAAGTCCATATATTGCAATCACACATCATTGAAGAAATAGTAATTAACAAGACCAGTCTGGAGCAGGGGTTCCCGGTCTTAGCATTATATGTATTTGGGGTCAGTAGGCACTGTCCCGTGTAGTGCAGGGTATTTTGCATCATCCTTGACCTTTGCCCACCAATGACAATAATACCCTGCTCCAATTGTGGCATTCAAAACTGTCTTCCACACTGTCAGTTATCCCTCGGAGAGGTAAACTGCCCCCAACTGAGAATCACTGCCAAACATACAACATATAATCACTAAAGATGGGAACTTGTGCGTCAAAGGAGGAAATTTAGTGTATCTACAGCAGTGAACTTAGTCACTAGCCAGAATTCCGGGCTGCACTTGAGCAGACTGTGTCTACATAATGTGAATATAATGAGTTAGCTTCTAAAGTCAATTCAAGCTGTTCCATTACTGATGTGTTCACGTATATGTGTTGGTTTGATTTTCATTTAGTTTTTGTCCATCCTCCACTTGATTTTTAAAAATTATTTGAGGGTTAGTGTTATTTTGCATTTCTTGAATGACCAGTGATGTTGAGCATTTTTTTTTCATCATTTGCTATTTGTATTTGTTCTTTTGAGAACTGAACTGATTCCAGATGCCCATTTTTGGATTGGGTCTTTAAACTTGGGGAATGTGATTGTTTTGAATTAATTATTTATTATAGATATTAGCCTTTTGTCCGAGGAAGAGATGGTTAAAATTTTTTCCCTCGTTCTGTGAGTTACCTTCTCTGTTGGTGGACTTTTTGTTATATGAAAGTTCTTCAATATGATGAGATCTCAGTTGTTAATCCCAGTTCTTTGTGATATTTCATGTGGGTTCTGGGTTTCCCCTACACCCAGGTCTTCAAGAGTTTTACCTATTTTATCTTCCAGCAAATTAAGCATTTCTGATTTATTTTTTTAGCTTACCTCCCCCCTTTATTGAGTTAACTGGTACATCTTAGGTACACATTACAGTCACATTCATCACGGAGAATTTGTACCTGTACATGATGTTCTAACAGCCACCAAATTTTCCACCCTTCCTTCTGCAGAGAACACAGAAGAATCGCTGCCAGTGCTCCAAGGTAAGAGGCATTTTCATGATGAATTCCTCTTGTCAGACCTTATCTGTTACCAATTTCCCTTTTAGTTTATAGCCAAGGGTTTTTATTATAATTGCTAAGCCAAATTGGAGGTACAGTGTAGTACGTATTTTGGAGAAATTTTGCATCAATCTTCAGTGTGTTGGAAAGCTAGTGAGTCCTGCAGCTAATAAATCCACTGGGAACAGCTCCAAGACAAACATGGAGATGAGCCAGGGTTGAGCCTCGGCGTGAGAAGAAGACAGTGTGCCTGGCAGTAGAAGATCTGAGATTAGCTCCATTTCTGCCACTTACTTACTGTGACTGTGGGCAACAAATGTTCAGGATATGGAATCGGTAACTTGTGCTTTCAAGGCAGAGGCCAGAATCGCTGAGCTAAATCCAGGGCCCCGCCTACACCTTTTTAAAGGAGGGGGAAAGAAGCACTCACTTCATGCTGCTCCATTTAGGTTAAGATGAGATCGTAGACAAGAAGTGACAAGCATTTACTTTTGCTGAGGTCTACAATGTTCCAGGTACTATTCTGAAGACTTTAACTGCATAGTTGTTTCAATCTCTAATTTAAGGTCAGAAAGCTTTTGTTAGTTTTTATAATTAATTAATTAGTTAATTAATTAATTAATTTTTATTTTTAATTTTTTAGACAGGGTCTCGCTTTGTAGTTCCAGCTGGCCCTGAGCTCACTATGTAGCCCAGGCAAGCCTCGAACTCAGCAATCCTCCTGCCTCTGCCTCCCGAGTGCTGGGATGACAGGCATTAGACACCACGCCTGGCACTGTGGTATGTGGTATTGATTGCTGGTGGGCGTGAGTCACCATGCCCAGCATTGTATGTGGTTACCTGGGATCAAACTCAGGACCTTGCTCTTGTGAGGCAGGTGCCGGAACCACTGAGCTAAATCTCTGGCCCCTTTAAATTTTTTTTTTTTTTTGAGACAGGGTCTTGCTTTGTAGTTCAGGCTGGCCTGGAGCTCACTATGGAGCCCAGGCAAGCCTCGAACTCAGCAATCTTCCTGCCTCTGCCTCCCAAGTGCTGGGATGACAGGCGTGAGCCACCACGCCCGGCTAAAATGTATTTTTAATAGTAATGTACTTATATAGTTCAAAACATCAAGCAATCCAGGGTTGGTGGCTCACACCTGTAATCCAAGCACTCGGGAGGCAGAGGCAGGTGGATTGCTGAGTTTGAGACTTGCCTGGGCTGCATAGTGAGTTTAGGGCCAGCCTGAACTACAAAGCAAGACTCTGTCTCAAAAACAAACAAAAACACATCAAGCAATAATATAACGATTGAATACTACAAAGAAAAACATCCTCCCCATCTCTCAACCTTATTTCTGTTTATAGAACCAGCTTCTTTCATCACCATATTTGGATGTTTACACCTGTATTTTCAAACCACATGTATATCTTGTTACTGACTTTTCAGTAACAATCAGACCTACAAATGTTTCTGAGACTCTGAAGACTACAGTGCTAGATTTCATCGGGAGTTTACTATATCATACCATGTATATTTTAGATCTGTCTTATTGAAGATTTGTTGAAAATCAACATGAAGGCTAAGAAATTGAGCAATTAACATTTCAATTTATTCATGCAAATAAGGTATAGAAATTCAGTAGCCGTATTATCAGGTGAGAAAACATTTTTGCACTGTTTTCCCTGCAACATGTCTTTTTATCCTTCCAAATTTAGGAGAGAAGTAGATGAAAGAATGACTGTCAAGTTATTTCACCAAAACATTCATCATAAGCTGCCCCACAGTTAAATTTGTGTGGAAATGATTTCCAGAGTATCATTCCTGTAGATCACTGACTTCCTTTTAAAAAGAGAGACATAACAGTGCTGTTGTCTTGGAAAAACTACTGGAAACCATTTTAAACCTATATTTGATGACCACCTTTAACCTTTAGTTTGAGTAGTGGCTCTGAGACTATACAAATTCTCATTTTTGGGCCAGGGAGTTGGCTCAGTGGCATTGCACCTGTCTGGCAAGTGCAAGGTTCTGAGTTCGATCTCCGGTACTAGAAAAAATAATTGCCATTTTTTAAAATAAATGCCATGTTTAAAATTTCCTTTGGAAGAATCGTTCAATGACATATAGTGTCTACTTATTATTGTATAAGTTCCCCTTTGTTACTATAATAAAATGGCATCACTTGATAGCTAAACAAGACCTCTGTATCGCCGTGTAGTTCTATAAATCACGAGTCTAAATATGACCTGCTCAGTTAAAGCAACATCTCAGCTGGGCTATCTTCATTCTCTAAGCTCTGGAAAAGGAAAATCCATTTCCTTCCTTTTTCCAATTTTTAGAGGCAACCTGCATTTCTAGGTTTCTGGCTCTATCCTCTATCTTCAAGCCAGCAGCTTCGCTTTAATCTCTTTAGCCTCCTACTTCTATCCTTCTGAACCCTGTGATTACATTGAAACCACAAGGGTAATCTGGATAATCAGTACATTTTTATAACAGCTAATTAGTAGCCTTCCATGTGTAACTTTAATTTCTCATTTGCTATATAACAACATACTCACAGGTTTGGGGGATTAAGATGTAGACATCTTTGGAAGAGGCGACCATATTCTTTCTACTATATTTGTATATGAAATAAAATTCTGTAGTTGGTACTATTCAGTAGCTCAGAAATAGCACGTACCCAAGTCAATACAAAAACATAACAATGGCCTCCATCCACTGGGATTTTCTCTATGAAGGTTCCTGATGGATATTGTGAGTAATTTCCATAGGGTGGAATCAGTTTGTTAAGTAGGAGAGAAGACAGACCATGTACAAGCAGCACACCTATGAATAATTCAACACTTACAAATAGTGCAACACCTCCAAACAGAAATGTCAGTAATAAAACAGGCTTAATAATAAAATGAGCAGAACAACTAGAAGAAAACACTAGGAGATGCTGAAGATCCAGACCATCAGGCCAGTACTCAGGGAGAGTAGGCCCAAAGCACAGAATTCTCACTACAAACACTGACTACGTACACTTGGACTTTTAGCCTGAGTGGATTTAGAGAGAGAATTGGGAATATTAACCCCAAGAGGACTGGAGATTGACAGCTAAGTGATGGGTTAGCATTTCTGCTGCTTATGCAGTGATTGCTCCAGAGCTGAGGCAAACCTACATTTTGAAAAGTCCCAGGGAGTTCCCGGATGGCCACACCTCCCTCAAGTCGCTGTGAACTATTGCTCCCTATTCATAGATGTTTCTTTATTCCAGTTCTACCTGTTGCCACGTCGATTCAACACCCTCGTTTAGCTGCTGCAAGTTCAACACCCCGAGGTAGGACACCTCACCCCTGCCATGACAGAGTTTAACAGAGCTTCTAAACTGAACGTAAGGGTAGCCAGGGGTTCGCCATGCCATCTCTAGGACCGGTAATGTTCCATTTGAGATCAAATGATTTAAGGAAAACAGACTGAGATGACCTTGATATCATGTTGTCCAGCTTCACTTTATATGTGATTATCTATAATTAACTTTTGAAGAACATAGTAGCTCAGGGCTTCACATATGCTTTCACAAATGTAAAGAGTAAGGGGGAAAGGATAAGAGTATAAGAGTGTGTGTGTTACAGAAAGAGAAATGATTAAAGATCATCTTACATCTTTCAAAAAGAAATAAACTAGAGCATCTGCCTAATGTCTGGGAAGCATTCAACTCAGAAAATTTTAATTATTTTTTCAGTGAGTCACATGGAGAGGCCAAGTGTCTTCCTTGTCTCACTGAACATTCTAGTAGTATCACCATTATGGTTCATTTTCATTTTTTATTGGTGCACTTTACATATATGCAATGATCACATTCATCATAGGAAATGTGCACCTGTAATCACATATCTTGCTTCCTTTTCCCCATTCCCCAACCTTCCTTTCTTCTTATTTACAAAAGCTCTGTTTCCATTTTTGCTTTCTATTTTTTCTTGTCCCTTCATTTTTTTCCCTTCCTCCACCTCTTGCTTCCCTACTCACTTGAACACTGAATACATGTTTGTTGAATGAATAAAAAAAATGTGTAGGTAGTACATGTGCGGACGGGCATTTGGGTTCTTATGAGTCAGCTTTGGTCTTATTTAGGAATAATACTGCCAGAGAATAAGTCACCGGAGGTGAATTTCTCCCACTCTGAAAAATGAAGTCATCCCTGTGTGTAACTAAAGTATTATCATTTCCTGTGTTAACAGACTAACAAGGCCAGATGGTTCTAATGAATATTTTTCATGTTTCAGCCGCAGCAGATAACAAAGAGTTACCAACCATCTCGTCAGGTAAGAGCAGTGATTCCGTCACCAGTCTTGTGGCTACACAATACCTTACTATCCACAGGACACATGGGTCACTAGGTTACATCATGTCCTCTGAGGGGTCATGGAGGCCATCTTTATGAATATCATGATGTTTTATAGCTTTTGCCCAGTTTTCCAGGGACTTGTTTTCCTACCGCTGAGTGCGCTCACGCAGAGCTAGAGTGGCTGCAGGGTTAAGGCGGAGGAGGCCCGAGAAGCCTCAGGGTCACGCTTCTGAGTCTTCTGCTAAACTCGACTCCAACCTCCCCCGGAGGCCAGTAGTGCATTAAGAACGCGTAGCTCGTCCAGATGTTTGGGTTAAGGTGTGGACTAGCTGGTGGGCCCTGGTCAGCTGTTACTGAGCCCTTTTCTCATGCGCCCCGTGCCGGTTCCCGGAAGGGACCTGTGTTCCTAACCGCCTTTTCGATGTTTCAGTTCTTCCAGTGGCTGACCCCGCAGCTGCCAGCCGCAGAGCCAGTGTGCCTGGGCTCCAGCCGTCAGGTGAGCAGCGTCGCTTGTCTGGTGAGCTGCAGAGGGGTCACCGCGCCAGGAGGGATCCCGCCGGAAGACCTCAGCGTCTGGTCAGCTGTGCTCTCTTGCTACTCCAGCGAAACACCGGAAGTTCACAAAACGCAAAGAACAAGAGAGCAGACACTCGCATCCCCCTTGCCTAAGCACCACCGGTGTTTACGGTTTGTTAGACTGGTCTCCCGTTCTCATCAAGAAACGACATAATTACACATGAAACTCCCAAGGCTGGGGATGTGGCTCAGTGGTACAGCACTCGCCTATGTGGGCAGCCCCGGGTTCAATCCCCACTGCTGCAAATAGATAGATGATAGACAGATAGATGATAGGTACATATATACGTACATGGATGATAGGTAGATAAGAAACTCCCAGTAACTCCAACTCTGTCTCCCCTCTCTTTCTCTCATTTATAGTTCATCTTTATAGTTCATTTTCATGCATATGAATTATATGATTTTGTATGTTATTTTTCACACAAATTATGCTAGTCTCTATGTCATGCAGTTCAGTTTCTCTCTACTCAGTGTTACATTTTTGAGATAAATCCACTTGTTATACAGGTGTGTGTTTCTCTGTTCTTAACTCCTGTAGTGTATTCTATTTTGGGAATATACTGTCAAATTTAATCCACTTCCCCATGGGTAGAAAAACATTTTCCTAAATTTTTTGTGTCTCTCATGTTTTTGTCAAGGACCAAAGCACGAGAAAAAATGTGTCCTAACACCTAGTCTGCTTTGCCTAGTGACTAGCACAGAGCACATCATATTGTGGTCTGATTATCAAACATTTTTTTTTCTGTAGTACTCGTACAGATCAGACATAAAGTCACATCTTGATTTATAAACCAGGTGTGATTTCTTTGTTGTTCTTGTTTTTTAGACAGGGTCTCACTTTGTAGTTCAGGCTGGCCCTGAGCTCACTATGTAGCCCAAGTTTGCCTCAAACTTATAGCAATCCTCCTGTCTCTGCCTCCTGAGTACTGGGATTACAGGCGTGAGCCACCACACCCAGCACTGTGGTGTGTGCTACTGATAGCCGGTTTGCGTGAGTTACCACACCTGGTCTTGTTGTATGTGGTTACCAGGCATCAAACCAGTGGACCTTGCACTTGCTAGACAGACGCCAGAACCACTGAGCTAAATTCCCAGCCCAAGCCAGGTATGAATGTTTGGATAAAAATGTCTTCCAAAAGACTTATGTGTTCAAATAGGAGTTTGCAAAGTGATTGTATCACAAGGTTGCTAAGCTCGTGAATGGATTAATTTGCTGCAGAATGGGTTGTTAGGAGGTAGAGCTTACTGAGGAAATAGGCTGTGGGGCATCTGGCTCTGTCGCTGTGAGGTAAGCAGCTTTCCTCTAGGAGGCGCTCCTGCCACTGTGATGTTGCTACCTTGCCACAGAACAAAAAGCAATGGGGTCGGTCTTTCAGAGTGAAACCTCTGACACTGTGAACCAAAATAAACCTTTCTTTCCTCCTTTAGGTTGTTTTCCTCAGGTACTTTGTCACAGCAGTGAAAATCTGACTGAGACACCAGGCAAATCAGATGAGTTTGATATTTCCCTTGCTTTTGTCTCTACAGAAGCATGGCCCAGGCTGAGACTGGTGAACGGCACAGGACGATGCTCTGGACGGGTGGAGGTTTCCTACCAGGGGACCTGGGGATCAGTGTGCGGTGACGGCTGGGGCCTGCCAGAGGCACAGGTCGTGTGCAGGCAGCTAGGGTGTGGCCTGGCTCTGTCTGCCCCCCGTGGTGCCCACTTTGGCCCAGGCTTTGGAAAGATCCTTTTAGACAATGTACACTGCACTGGCACAGAGAGCAGCCTGTCTTTGTGTGCCCATGACAGCTGGTTCACTCACGACTGCAGCCATGAGGAGGATGCTGGAGTCACCTGCTCCGGTGAGGATCCTTTTGCATTCTGAATTACTTCCATGCAAAATGGCTTAGCTGCTCCTTCTGGAAGGGCTGGCATTTGCTCTCTACATAAACAGGTCCTCTAGGAGGGAAGCCCTTCCCCTCCAAGACAGACTAATTTCTACATCCTGTTCTACTTTGACTCTTTAGTCTGTGTAATGGAAATGGGATGCAAATAAATCTGTCCAATCAAGCTTTAAGTCATTCAGAGAGGCTGGTTTGAATGTCCCATTGTTCCTGAAGCTTAGAAAGTATTCCCGGATGACACCAGCCCTCCAAACCATGGACACAGGATGCAGCTCAGAAGGCCAAGCACTCATGAATCAAGCTTTCCTCCAAGGAACCCCATGGTCATGAAATGAATGGTCTCTCTTCTGGGCAGTTGCCCCAGACTACAGCCTGTTATTCTTTCATTTCTTGAGACAGGGTCTTGTTTTGTAGTTCAGGCTGGCCCTGAGCTCACTAGATAGCCCAGGCAAGCCTCGAACTCAGCAGTCCTGTGGCCTCTGCCTCTGCTTCCTGAGTTGTGGGGTTACAGGAGTGAACCACCACACCCAGCACAGCCTGTTATTCCTGAGGATGAGTCTTTGTGGAGAGTTCTAGGCTGAAGAGTGACACCAGTGACATGGAAGTTAGGAAATAGCTTACAGCACCCAGCACCCCAAGAGCAGAATCTTTCCAAATGAGAATCCAGTCACCAGGCAGCTGTAGTGATGACAGGACTGCTCTGTGGCCACCAAAGAACCATATTAATAGTCCTTGATTTCAGGCTATCCTCTGCTATAGCTATGCTCATTAGTGGTCACAAGGTATTTGGGAGAAAGCAGAGAAATTGAAAAGTTTATGCACGTATGATTTCAGAGTACCTCTGCCATTCAGAAATACCATGGCACGTTAATTTTACTTCTTTTTTAATCCTATAGTAGTGTTGTTCAAACTTAATTTGCATTAAATCCCCTGGTGACTTATAAAAGCACAGATTCGTGGACTCTACCCTGGGAGGTTTTTGTTAGCTCCAGCTGGGATATGAGAATGCACACTTCGAAAAAGTTCAGGATGCTTATGCACTGCTGGTCTGGGGATCATGCTTTGAGAATCACTGTCTTGAATCATAATTCCATAGAATATTTCTTATCCTAATAAACAGAAGCAGAATTATCATCATCATCTTCCTCATCCTCATTACCATCTTTGTCATCATCATCATCATGGTCATCTTCATCATCATCACGGTCATCTTCATCATCATCACCTTCAACATCACCACCACCGCCATCATCACCAACATCATCCATCTCTTCTTTATCAGCGTCATTACCTGCACTATCACCGTCAGAAACTAGTCTTCCTAGTAAGTCGCACTTCCTATTTGTGAATGACTTCCTAGTTCTTTTAAGTTTATATGTTTCTTTTCTTTTTTTCTTCTTTCTTTTTCTTTTTCTTTCTCTTTCTCTTTCTTTCTTTCTTTCTTTCTTTCTTTCTTTCTTTCTTTCTTTCTTTCTTTCTTTCTTTCTTTCTTTCTTTCTTTCTTTCTT
>PVIC010017784.1:0-32342 GCA_004025085.1 Thryonomys swinderianus
TGCCCAGTTGAGACGAAGGCAGTCTAACCATGTTATGGTATATTTAGCACGAGAAAAGACTTCATAAAATCAGAAGGTGAAAACTAAGCTTCTGTACTTTTCCTCGGGCTTTTCTCAGGCTATTCATTGCTGTTCTACTCCTCCTTCGATCAAAATAAAGTCTCATGACAGCTTTCCTTAACATTTTCTCCTGAGTCACAGTGGATTCAGTTTGGATTAAAAGATACACTCAAGAGAAGTTTCTCAGATGCAGGTCAAGGACATGTCTGACTCCAGACACGTACAAAGTCTAGAGAAGAGGAGCGACCCTGAGATTCCCAGACCTACACTGTGGCTGGCGAGAATTCCATCCGGCACAAGAAACGTCTTTGTCATCTTCTTCCAGAACAGAGGTGGCATCAGGGGTGGATGAATGTTGTGATAATGTGCCTGTCTTATCAGGTCTGAACAACTGGCTCCCGAATAACACATTCCCCAGTGGCTGCTAGCTGTGCTTGCAGCTTCAGTTCTGCCATAGGTCACTATATGACGTACAAAAGAAAATGAGCCATCCTTGCCTAGACTACATAGTGAGCTCAGGACCAGCCTGAACTACAAAGCGAGACCCTGTCTCAAAAAAAATAAATAAATAATAAAATAATAAATGAGCCGGGCGTGGTGGCTCACGCCTGTAATCCCAACACTCAGGAGACAGAGACAGGAGGATTGCTGAGTTTGAGGCTTGCCTGGGCTACATAGCGAGCTCAGGGCCAGCCTGAACTACAAAGCGAGACCCTGTCTCAAAAAAACAAAACAAAACAAAACAATAATAATAATAATAATAATAATAATAATAAATGAGCCATAATCCTTGCTATATTCATTTTCTAGGTCTACTATAATGAAGTGCCACAAACCAGGTGCCTTAGACCAACATAAATTTATTATCTTGCGGTTCTGGACACCAGAAGTCCAAAATCAAGCTGTTGGCAGGACCCTGATCTTTCTGAATGTCCTAGGGAAGGATCTGTTCCAGACTTCTCTCCCCTCTCTGGTAGTGGCTTGATAGCATTACTCCAACCTGCATAGCGCTATCTGTTTACACATGACTATGTCCAAGCCCTTCTGTTTTTTGTAGTCATCAGGCAGGCAGGATTAAGAGCTCCTCACTACTCCAGTATAACCCCATCTTAATCTAACTAGGAACATGTGCCATAACCATATTTCCAAATAAGGTTATTTTCAGAGACACTAAAGGGACTTTACAGATACACAGTTCAACTCATACTACTTGTCCTCTGAGGATTTAGAATATAGTTAGGAAAAGAGGTAAATATATCTCCAGGACCCTGTTAAAATTCACTACTTACTAAGATGAAATCATACTAGAATTTCTTCCCATAGCAAAGATTTTCCTGCTGATAGCTATCTACCATTAGTTTCCCTTTTTCTTGAGCATGGTACTAAATAACACTGGTTTATAGACACTTCACTGTCGTGCAAATATTTCTGCCATGAAAAAATGTCTAATAATAACACCATTATAAGGAATGCTGTGATTTTTTTTAGCATGAGGCAAAAAGTAAAAAGGATTAATAATGAACTCCATTTAAGTAAAAAGATGGAAACTAACATGATATTGATGCAAGCGTTGCATTCACATTTATCTCAGTCAAGAGGGCAAAGCACAAAACCGCTTTACATAAACTGCGCCTACACGAGTCGAGTCAGAGTGAAACTTGGATGAGTATCTAGTTAATGTAATTGCCTCGAATATCCACTTGGATAATGCCAGTGCAGAGTAAACAGGGCAGGTGTATGAAAGAATTACCCAGAACATTAATCTAAATATTTCAGAGAAGAAAACCTACAAATTAGAGATCAGCAAAAATGACTTTATTACTTTTTTCTTTTAGATTATTTAGGTTAATAATGACCGTCACAGATAACAGACATCAGGAAAATAGTTAAAGTGTAATATCTAATGCAGAAAATGCTGTGCAATGAAGGAGTAGTACCACAGGAATGTTAAAGGTCAATATGGATCCTACAATTGCCACTGTGAAGCCTGGGATTTCTACTTAGCTTGTGCCTGCTACTGATGGCTTTCTGATAAAGTGGAATTTTGAAATAATGCCTCCCCAAACATCCCTCTAGAGAGCAAGCCTACTTCTTTAGGTGTATTTTGCTGCATACTTTCTTGCCATTTCTGCTCAAATAATAAAGATGCATTAAAGGTGTCTTGTAGAAGTGGTACTGTTTCAGATTTTTCATCCTAAACAAAAGTTTCAAAGCAAAGCTGTTTCCAGAACATTTCTTTTTCGCTATTGTTATTTCCTCCTATACTTACTCCTTTAAAACAGATACTACTCTGGTGACAGAATCTTGATAAAATGCTGTATAGCTCCCTATTGTTCTTCAAGACAATTACAAGTTGGAAACTTGATCTGTAAAGCCCTTCAGGATTTGACCTCAGTTCACTCATCTAGTTATAAGGAATGTTTCGTTTGTTTTCAGTTCCTCAAATAGTCAAAACTATCTTTTGCTTCAGAGTATTGCTTCTTAGTTCCCCGTTTCTGTATTTCTTCATGTCTGTTTGGTTAGCCCTTACTCATATCTTTCCAGACACAGTCACAGTATCAGTTGCTCCAGAAGTCACCACTGACCTCCATGCCCCTGCCTGCAGCCTTTCCTGACATCTGGCACTTCTTCATTTGGTAGTATTTACCACAGTGCACCATAACTGTAAGTTCATTATTCTTCTGCATACTGTAGTTATTCCAGAGGACAGACAAGTATTCTTTCTTGTTCAGCTGTGCTCACAGTCTTTTCTGGATCATGTTACTACCAGATAGCATTTTTGAATACACTGATGAGGGAAAATAAATCTATTATCTGTTTTACCACTTGAAGATGAATAATAGTTAATACATGAAATATTTAAAGTGGGAAAAAATAAGAATCATGATACATCACATACAGAGGCAAATTCTCAGTGATGAATATGGTCATACTGTACTTCTAAGATGAACCAACAAACTCAATAAAGAAAAAAGTTTCAAATACTCTGTTCGAAATCAAGTACAACTAATCTATAGGAAAGGAAGTCCGATTAGTAGCTAACTTTATAGGTGTTTATTGGAAAGAGACACTAGGGAAATTTGGTGAGAACAAATATATTCCTACATTTATCTGGGCATTGGCTTTATGGGATATAGAAGTAGTTTCATACTTCTGCATAATATTGTTACCATTTAATAAGATTGCTCAAAATCTAGCATTGAAACTTCTGAACACTTAAGACAGTATGTTGAATATGATCATAATATGTATGTAAAATGTACCAATAAAATCGCTTTTAAAAAATAATATAGTTAAATACATATAGAGCTGAAAGTTCTGCAGTATAGTTTTCTAAGCATACATAATTTGGTTGAAGATAATTTGTTATATTCAAATTTAACCATAGGCTGGTGTTCCTTGGGAGATAGATAGAATGGGCCCTGTTCCTTCTATCTGAAATTCCAAAGCACCTAATGGTTTGGGGCTGTGTGGGCTTCCTGTGGGGATCAGTTCCCTTCCAGACTTTCCAAAAACAGAAAATTCTCTCTGGTTCTAACCCTGTAATGACCAACCAGACTACATTTTCACAGCCTGCTTTCAAATAAGTCTTAGCAAACCCAGGAGTCCTGTATAGCATTAGTCATCCCAAACTGAACCCACCCCCAAGAGTGATTGAAGAACTCCTTTGACCAGTGATGGAAATCCCCTGAGACTGATTTCAGGAGGATTTTAAGTAGAATTCTCATGCAATTCTGCCATCATTCCAGTATGTTTCTATTTAAAATTGTTTGAGAATTATTCCACATTTTTAGGGAAAATAGAACTAATTTCTCCCTTATAAAATGAATTTCATTTGTATGTTTGTTTATAGAATTCTTGAAATACCTTCACTTGTAGTTATATTTTTCCTCATATTTTAATTTATTTTATTGGTACATTTTATATACACATCGTGATCACACTCCACATTGAGAATCTGTACCAGTATATGACACAACTTAATTCTCGTTTTTTCCCATTCCTCTACCCACCCTTCAAACACCCCACCCCCTATATACATAACCTTGGCTTCCTTTTCTACCATCAAATTTTTTTCTCTCCCCACTTTACTTAATTCTAACCCACTTTTCCCTTTGAATATTTTCTATTCCACAGTATCTATCATATTTTCCTTATATTTTTGAAAATATACTGTTTTGGTACCACACTTGCAATCATGTATAACACCCCTAAATTAGCTTATTTTCCCTTGTGATCCCTATCAAGCCTTTTATTTTTTTTAATATACCTCCCCTCAAAGTACCTAAACTCCTACATTATCAGCTATTCAGAGGGTTAAATAAGCAATTCAGATGGATTGAAAATTGTCTTTGCATATCAGTCTACATTATCTTTCTGGCTTTGTGGCATTCAGTAGTCATTCAGTGTGGAATAACGGTCAAAATCAATTGCAAACTTGAAGTTGTCTTTGACAGAGGAATTTTTATTATTGTTATTAGATGATGCACAAGCTATTGATGCAGTATTTATAGAAGCAGGAGCATGCTTCTCTCTAAAGATTTTGTCTTTTAGAGGGCACATAAAATCTCAGACTTGCTTTTCAGCTTCATAAATACACATATAGATGCGTGGAGTTAACACAGCTCATCCATCTTGAGTTTCTTTTGGTTTAAGCAACCGTGGAACTAAATTCCATATAAACTATACAAGCCTGTATGTTTAAATCAACTTTAATGGGGAGAAAAAGTGTGAACACTTAATAATTCAGAACAAGAGAAAATTATAACTTGAATACAACAATGTATTTTAAAACTTATGTACCCTTAGGAAAATGAGCTACAGACTTTTCAGCTCTGTTTATATTAAATATATTTTTAAAGCTTTCAGAATTTTCTCAAGTCTAATCTGAAGCCAGGTTAATGAAGATTCTCACTTTTAACCTTTGAAAACCAAAACATAACAGAATACAGTAAGTTATTTATTTTTGTAAGCATACATACACAAAGCCCTGGATAATGTAGGTGTGTGAAAAATTATTCCAAACCAAATACTGTAGTTACACAGCATTTTCACAGTAGTGACATTTCCCCTTCTTCCAGTACTGTCTCTTTGCCCATTCAAGCACGCAGCCCAGTTCTGTGTTCAGAATGCCAGGGAAAGGGAACGGCAGGAGAAGAAAGAGACATAGCCAAGGATCTCTAGCTTCCATGCTTTCAACTGCTTCAAGCTTTAAGGAGCTCGTAACAGACACGTAGGATTAAACATATTTAATAAAGGACTCCCTCTAAGAAAAAGCATCAAGACTTAACCACAGAATCCCTCACCCAGGTATCAGTCAGGTGTTGTGAGGAAGATTTGTATCTCACTATGTATTTCAAATGAATTGATTTAACTTTGGAAATTGACCTCCAGCTGTTTGTTGACTAGTACAAGGCACCAAAGGAAGCTCTCTGGAGATAACATGGAAGCTTCAGAGAGGGTCTGGTGGAGAGGTTGCTTAGCCCCAGTGATTACCCACTCTTCAAGGAGGCTTTGACATTACTAATTCTGGAGCGCGAGAAATGGGGCAGCAACATGAAGCCAGCTGCTTCTGGTTAAACAAACTGCCAGTCTTGGGCAACACTGGCAGGACTAGCAGTGAACAGGAAGGAAGCTGCACCTCCTTTCCTGCCGCATTCCGTCCTCCTCTGCTGCTTCCTCCGGGCAGGACGAGGGACACCCAGCTGGCAAAGGAGCCTCAGAAGTGCAGTTCAGAGGTTTCCGCCCCAGCGCTGCAGAGAAGAGAAAGGGTAGACGTGGTGCTGAGAGGCAGTAGGTAAAATATCAGCCTTTTAAAATGACCATCACATTTTTTTCTTTACCCCTCATTATGCACCCCTCTACCACATTTCCCTTTGAAAATCTTCTATTTCACAATATCCATCACACATTCTAGAGTTTATTAACATCTTCGGTGTCTCATACCAGAGAACAGACACGATATTTACACATCTGTGACCTATTTATTTTATTTATGAATATTGGGGGGAAATGAGAATTAAATCATGTCATATACTGGTACAAATTTCCAATACTGAGTGTGATGATGATGATATGCAATGTACCAATAAAGATAAAAATAAACTTAAAAAAAGAGAGTGAGGAAAAAGGAAATATATCATGTTATTCCTGTATCTGATAGAGGAGGCCCTGGAAAGATGGAAGTAGTCAGTCAGACTAATCCACATTTGATTTTTGTTCCCAGTGAAATTGAGGACTAGTACAGAAATTAATATAAGCCCTGAAAGTGGAAAATCATTATTTCTAATGGTTATGAATACTTAGCCCGATAGTCTCACCCACTTCAGTGGGTTTTTTTTTCTTTTTTTACTTGTGCAGAAACTAAAAGCCAAGAAAAAAAATGCTAAGAAGACACAGCAAATGTCTGCAATAATTTCTAGGGACTAGGATTATGATTGATTATATTTTACTCTTTATATCTTTCACTATTTTCTTACTCATCAATATAAACATGCAATCATTTTTATAATAAAAATTATTTGTAGTAATTGTTTTCTGTTGACGTGTTGATGTAAATACAACACTGTGATTTGCTGTTGTATCATACATTGAATACAGAGCTGCAGAAGCCTGATAAAAAGCTGACATTGCCCTTTCATTCTTGAATTTTTTAAGGATGGTCAGAAATCAGCATGTTCTGTGAACTACATTCATCAGTGTGTTCTCCTGAACTTCACATGCCTTCTGAATAAACAGAGGAATATAATATTTCATTTTGTATTTAATTTTGATATGAAAACATTAACAATATTAATTCCCATCATTTTCTAGTTTGAAATCATCACGAGCTCTTTCCTCTGACCATTGGCCTCATTAAGGTTGGCTATGACTGACCTTGAAAATAAAGCAGATGTGATATGCCACAATCCTTGAAGAACACATTTCAAAAGTTCAACAGAGTCCTGTTTTTGTCAGCAAAACACAGACGGGAAGAAGCAGGAGATTATAATCTGGGACATCCATACTATGGTTGACTACAGGCATCTCTGGAGAGGTTGATGCCAAGGGAAACTTTTAAGGGAAAAAAGGAGAGGTCCACACAAGCTGTCCTGAAACAAAGTTCATCAGTTATGGAGGCTCACTGAAGATGTGTGAATTACTCATCAAGAACACTTGCCAAAGAAAGGTCATAGAAACAATTTATCTGGGATATGTTGTGCTTTCAGAGTTCTTGTAACAGTTCTTGTCATGTACATATATGGACAAGGACCTTCAGAGAGTTTCTCATGGCCCTTATGTCAGACACACTAGCATGATACCCTTCCATCATGGCTTCCTGGTTCTCCTTTGCTTTGAGTCTGACATAAGTGACTCCATTTTCTTGCCACTGGCACCCACTTTAGATTAAGACATTTCTCTGAGAGCAATGATCAATCAATCTATAGTTAGGATCTGACCATCCCTCAGAGCCAGCTCACCTGGTCCTATGTTGGGAAAAATACCAATAATTAGGAGTCAATATCAAGACGCTTTGCCCGTATTTGAACAAAGAGAAGGAGTAATTAATTCTCAGGCTGTCTGGCTGGAGTTCATTGCTATCGTCTTGAAGCAATAGGCAACATTGCTCCCTCAGGATTTGGATTTCTGAAGAAATCTGACAAGCAATAGGTTTAAAGTCCAGAATGGACAATTTAGACTAGAAAGAATAGTGATGTGAAGAACCTGTTTTGCATAATAATTACAAACCATGAAGCCTCAAGGGAACCAATGTAACAAATAACAAGGCATAAGGAACTGAACAAGACTTATAGCCAGATAGTAAAGGATGCCAAGAAAAATTCAGTATCTAGTCCAGTACAGAAATAAATAATAAGAACTCAAAAACAATGAACAGGTAGGAGCAAATATTAATCATTGGGTTTTATGTCATTAGGATTTAGTTTGTAACTATAACATGACTAGCCCACCTAGAGTTATAGTACCTGTATTTGCCAAGTATTTTAAAGAATCTATGTTTAACTAGTCTCCATTGAGTCGGAAGAGTCCATACTCAGAATTATTTCAGTAATTCAGGGGAGGGATTTAGATACATTGATAACTTCCCTCATTGAAAAACTTTAATATATGCTACTTTTTAGTCAACACACTTAAACTGTACTATATTCTCTTGAATAATGTGTTAAATTTGGGACTCATATTTCCTCATACTCTTATCATTACCTTTAAAAGTCTTTCTGATGAATGTTTAATGTATTACCTCCATGAATATAACTGCTAAATTTCTCCTTTTCAGCCATACATTTTAAAATGTAGACATCTATATAATAAATCTAAGCAAGTTTTTCATTTTGATGCTTGGATACTTTATCTGGCAACCACAGAACAAGCAGAAGATAATATTCCTCTTCCCTTTAATAAATCCCACTAGGAACAGGAAATTAGTGTTTTTAAAAAACTTATTTCATGGCTGTGGAGAGAGAACTCTCTAAGGACAGGACTACAGTGGTCATGAACTGATGAAAAACTATTCAACTCTTTTCTTTAAATTCAGATTGCTAATGATTAGCTTTATTCAAACTTGATACTGAGCCCTTTTTCTATTTTAATCACTCCATTTTTCCAGGTGCTCCCATCAGGAGGGGGAATTGTTTTTACTGGGTGTGGATCTTTTTGAGAGAACTGGCAAACTAGGCAGCTTTGAAGCTGTAGTGTTTTCATCAGCTAAAAGCAGTAACCTAATCCCTCCGCCCTGACCAGATTCGACCTGAGTGAACACAGCTTGCCCCTAGCACAGGGACCGATTGGAGGAAAGAGATAGGCTGCCTGCCCCTAGCTGAGAAGAGGGAGGGAGGGGAAGATAAGAACTGTGGTTTCAAATATCCTTAATGGGAAATCTCCACACTCATTTTTCACTGGGGCTGGGCGCTGTCAGTGCTTTGCTTACTGCCTCCTTTTCCCTGGGAATCCTTTTGTTTTGTCACTTTGCTGTTTGGAGTTCAGCCAGGCCATTTTTGCCCTGTCCAGGTAACACCGAATCTGTCTCAATACAGCCCTGGAGTGACTTAGAGGTTTGTAATTGATTAGAACACTGTCTAATTTTGACCCACCCAAGTCTGTCTCATGTATTTTTGCCCTGAGAGGCTAGGGTGAGGGCTTTGTCTTTCTTTTCTTTTTCTTTTCTTTCTTTTTTTTCTTTCTATTATCTTGCTAGCTCAAAAAGTCTAAAATATAACCAGACCATGGCATCAAACGTTCTCATCAGTATTTTTATTGTTTGGTCATCCAGACTGACAGCAAACCAACATATTTTTTAAAAAGAGAGAGAGGAGGTCAGGGAAGGAACATTTAGTGGTTTCTGACTTACGAGGCTGAAGGACTCTGCCGCTAAGCCCGGATGATGTTAATTAGCTGCGTGGCTGAAATGCCTTGTCAGCGGGCACAGGAGAGACAGACGCCCTCAGCTGAGTGAGCAGCCAGGAAGGGGGCGCTGAGGATGCGGGAGGGGCCGGCTGCAAACACAAGCCCTGCTGCTGATTTTTCCCTGCATCTGTTCTGCCAGCAAAAGATAATTCACAGAGCACATTTCCAATTCTTGCTCATAAAAGCATCGGAAGATACAGGTGCTTCTTGACTTATCTGATGGGGTCAGGTTCCAATAAACCCACTGTAAACCGAAAATGCATTTAACACACTTACTGTCCTGAATACCAGAGTGTGACAACAGAGTATCCGCAGTGGCCATTGCCCCCCCACACACACCCTCAGGATTGTGTGGCCAACTAGGACCCTGGCTCCCTGCCACTGCCCAGCATCCCTGGAGAAGCCTGGACTGCACATGGACATCAGCTGTGAGGGAAGAGATCAAAATTTGAAATTTGCACCAGGCGTGGTGGCTCACGCTTGTAATCCCAGCACTCAGGAGGCAGAGACTGGATGATTGCTGAGTTCGAGGCTTGCCTGGGCTACATAGTGAGAGCTCAGGGCCAGCCCGAATTACAAAGCAAGACCCTGTCTCAAAAAAAAAAGAAATTTGAAATTTGCAGCATGGAGTCTACAGAGTACATATCAATTTTAGAATCTGACAAATTCACAAACCTATTAGATCAAACCGTAGTAAGTTAGGGACCATTTGTACTAATAAAGCCTTGTCTTCAATTTTTGTCTGTTAACAACATAGCCCCTAAATGCAAGAAAGAGAAAGAGCAGAACCAGTTTTTCACTTAACATCCAAAGTGATTCCTTTAAGAATTTAGTTGTTGTGAGATGTATATAAATTGTACCAATAAAGAATTCAATTTAAAAAAAGAATTTAGTTGTATAAAGGACTGGGGATTTAGCTCAAGTGGTACCATGCCAACCTTGGATACACAAGGGTCTGAGTTTGATCCCTGGTATTGCAAAAAAAAAAAAAAATTTTAGTCATATAGAAGTGGGCTTGAGCCAGGCCAAACCACAGCGTGTTACAGGAATAGTAACCAAGCAGACCACGTCCAATGGTGAGACACGCATGGTGAGAGGAGGTTCCTACCTGTCAGGGGACGTACAGAGCCAGTCTGTACAGGGACTGAAAACTAATTCCATCTGCTAACCTCCATGTCTTCTGCAACAGTGATCTTCCTTGTCTAAGACTCTAGTCTGGAACCAAAATGGGAAACCAAATACTGAATGCTGCCAGAAAGGCTACTGACTGTAAGAAAGAGAGGTGACTTATTCTTGCCCCGAAATAAGAAGCTTCTCAACAGAAGCACCCAGTGCCATCTGGGTGCTGAGCCTAAGGATGGAGGCACAGAGCTGGGTAGGGGCCACTTCTGGAATGAGGCTGGGCAGATACCCTGGGAAGCAAATCGGGAAAAGATTAGAACTTTTCCATCTGAGGAGAAATACTGAATGTCCCCATTCTCTGACACTTTGTCATCTTGTCATTAAGGCTGGTTGGAAAACAGTTTTTTAGCTGGAGTTATTTCTAAGCCAGGATAGACAAAATAAAGACAAGAAGAAAAGAGACAAAGAAAATTGCAATTTTAAAGTTATACTTTTGAGAAAAAATGCAGCTTCAAGTCACAAAAGTTACCCAAGGGTACAATACTCTTTTCCTTCCAAGAAACTCATTTCAAAAAAAAAATTGCTAAGATTCTTAAAGATACAACAGGCCTGTAATTTGGGGACTGTGCTTTTTAACCTGTAAACTTTACTTCCTCCCACAGGCCTCCATCCTCAAGAAAGCTATACTATGAAGTGGGCAGTATGTCTATAAACTTCAAACACATGCAAAGGATTGCATTATAATGTAGCTCACTAAATGGAGAGCCTTACAGTATAGGAATAGACATCCTAGAAATCATGACAAAGAATAGAAATACTCATTCTAGACCATTCATCTTGAGACTCCCAACCCTGATCACACTGTGTTTTCCTCTTAAAGTCTGTGAGTGTGGGCTTCTTTTGGCCTCATAGATCTCTTTAGGCCTCTCACAAATGTGTCTTAAAAATTCTCATTCTGGGACCGGAGATTTAGCTCAGTGGTTCCACTACCTGCCTAGCAAGCGCAAGGTCCCTGGTTCGATCCCGTTAACTACATACAATGATATGATGTTGGGCGTGGTGACCCATGCCCACCAGCAATCAGTACTACACCCCACAGTGCCAGGTGCAGTGGCTCCTGCCTGTAATCCCAGCACTCGGGAGGCAGAGGCAGGAGGATTGCTGAGTTTGAGGCTTGCCTGGGCTACCTAGTGAACTCGGGGCCAGTCTGAACTACAAAGCAAGACCCTATTTCAAAAAAAAAAAAACGTTCTCATTCTGTAATGAAGGCGCATGAACCTATAGTCCACCCCACAGATGGAGTGGTTGAGGCTGTCGAACCCTCTCGGTGGAACCTCCTGAGATCCCATCAAGGGACAGCTGCCACCATAAATATAGTTTTGACTTTTTAATAATGGAAGGATCAACATCAGTCTTTGCTGCACAGCCTGATAAATAACTTTGTGGTACTTCCAGGATGCACCCGAGTAGTTGGAATATTAAAAATTATAAATTCTAAGATAATCTGATGGGTTATTAAGGGGTAATGAACTGATGGTTAACAGATTAATTTTACCTGTAGACATGTTCTATTTAACCAAGATCATTTTTAACATTTCAAAAGTCCATGCTTATAATTGGAGGATGTATATAAATTATAATGCAGTAGATAAAAGAGACTTTCAAAATGACCATGGATTTCACAAAACTCCTCAAAAGTGTTTCATCAGGGCCACAATTAGTCCATCAATTATGATCATGACCATTCATTTTTCTCATGTTCCAGTACCCATCTGACCACTGGCCACTGTTCACCTGTCCCACAAGGAATCCACAGCTTGCTCCCAGTGCATAGCCAGTCTTTGGGGTGCTAAAAAGGTTTTTTGAGGTGTCTCTGAATATGGAGAGAATTTTGGCCTCCAGTCAGCTCTGTCCCTGAGTTTATTTCTTGTTCTTCACAGTAGTACTATGCAAAGCACCAGCTTTTGCTTCCCAGATAATTGCCAAGCTACCAACTCTGACTAAGGTGCCAAAACAGGAACAGATGCTGCGGCTTCCTCCACCCTCTGCCGCCTTGTCTGAGCCTCCGAACCAATACCTCCCTCCTTCAGGTACCAATGAATCTAGCACAGTCACATCAGTAAATGGACACAGATAACTGAAGTACCCTGGAGAAGCCGCACCAGTGTTTCACCTGAGTAAACCCAAATGTCCCATTACTTAGTGAACCCTCAGGATTAACCCCTTTAATGGAAGGGAACAGAATCAGTTATGTAGTAGTTTCCACAGGGTCGGGCAGGAAGAGAGAAGCTCAAAGGCGGGGAGGAGCCTTCCGTTTCCTACTCAGTGTGGTCCCCACTGAACCACACTGGCCTGCGTATGAGGAAGACACATTCCATAAAAGCTCAGCAAAAAAAAAAATCAAGCAGGAGGAACATCTACATCTTGGAAAACAAATGTAAGACCCAAGCTTCCCTGCTCCAGAGGAGTTTAATAAGACCAAGGAGAGATGACACATTTTGCTGCCTCTGATTCTCCTCAAGGAATTAAATAAGCCAGGATCCATTTTTAAGATCAGCTATGTGAGACCAAAACAACTTTTCATGGTTGCCATAGGATATCTGCTAAATATGTGACTGGATGTGAGTTCCCTGAGTTGTTATGCAATGAAAAAGTCATAGAGTCTAAGTATGAGGGTTTTTTTCAATTACATACCCAGAGTAATGTGATATTTCCCCCTAGGATTGTATTTTATTGTGCTTGGCTGTGTGTCCATAGATTTCAGTAACAGAGAATTCAAGCGATTCTAGCTACAGGGCATTAAGAAGTACAGACTGATAAATTTGGGGCTGATAATTTGAATGATGCCATCTTGTTTTTCTTAATCAGGGAATTTGTTTTCGAATAGAAAATGTAAAAGATGTTCTCTGCCTGGAAGATACTTATTCACAGTAAATGTGGTCATCACATTTTATGTAGCTTCTGACTGTTAAACTTTTCTACAATGACTATTTGTTCAGTTTTCACTCTTCACTACTGAACAGGGCCTCCCTGAGGGCTTGAAGGGTGTCGTTTGTCTTTATAGCCTGAATGTCCAGCCCAGTAACGGATGCTTCAGAGGTGGCCCGGAAATGCTGGTTCATGAACTCATGAATGGTGCAGCACAGTGGTCTGCATAAATGAGTGGCATTTTGGATAAAAAGGACTTGGAAGAAAGGCTGTGACCAGAAATAAGATTTGCTCAAATAAGACCTGGCTTTTCCCACAATTTTTGCTCCAGGGAGAGAGGAACAAAAATTCAGTCAGAACTGCGTTTCCCCACAACTATATAGAAAACCAGAAAACAGACAGGATTTTAAGCAGCGGAACAATACCCTAATAATCTATTGATAAGGTCTGGTTATTTCACCACCTGTAGGTAATTATACTTGCAGTTGAGGAGGCTGCACATCATATTGTTTCCAGGGTTTCTCTGTATTATCCTGCACTTCCCTTACATGTCCCTGGACATTGGATGGTGCCATTCCAGTGAAAGTGATTATTATAATGTTGTTAGCATTTTCAGTGTTAAAATTAATTTTGAGAGGATATTAATCCAATCCTGTGTCAAGCATCTGTGTAGACAGATGCTTTAGGAAATAATAGCCACTTCTCATTACTCTTTTACGTGCTGGGGCCTATAGCCCTTTGAACTCTTTTTTGCCTACAGATAGTATAGACTTTCTTGCATATAGGTGTCTCTTCCTTACCTTCTTTTTACTCTTCAAATATTCTTTCCCATCTGGAGGGGAGTACAGATCCCTAAAGACTGTTGGTTTGTATGTAGCAGCTGTAGTAAAGAAAGCTCACGTGGAATCGAAGTTTGCTTTTTATTGCAGTTAAGGGAGAGTGGAAGTTCAGCGCCAACATTAATTGCCAGGTAGGGGACTCATACCTACTCTCCACTGGCTTTACCTAAACCAGCATGCCTACTACCCAGGCCTCTTCCTGAGTCTTGTACTTGTCATTACTTTACGGGATTTTGCAAATTCGTCTCTCAAGAGGTCAATGCCTCCTTAACGCTTGCCTGTGATTATGGTATGTAACCAGACCACAACTCCCAGCTTATCTGACAGCAGGTTACCCTAATTGCAGCCAAGAAACACTCAACATGATGTGTAGGGAACAACTTAATGAGCTCTCTGCAATCAGGCAGATCTGCCTTCAACCACTGGCTCTGAGGCTTTGAACAAGGTAATTTCTCTTTGCTTATCCTGTCTGTATAATGGGACTACTAATAATACACTTTGCTAAATTGTCATGGAATTAAAAATATGATGTATAAAAATAAGTATATACTAGGAAGCAATAGGTGACTTATAACCAATGAAAATTATTCTACTCTTGATTAACTTTTCCACTAGTGATAGGAGATGAAAATGATAAATAAATTGGGAAATAGTTTGCTAAAATACCTTATTGACTCTTTGTCTCGATTCTTCTTTTTGTTTACTTTAAACTAAATTTTATTGCGTATTTTTGAGGTTTACAATATGACATCACAATGTACATAAAAATAGTTACTCCAGTGAAGCAGATCAAATCTTTCATCTCACACAGCTACTTTTTTACTGGCCAATAGGAGCAGGTAAAATCTACTTATTTAACAAAAACCCTTAATACAGTATCCCACTTCTATACTCTCAAAACAGAAACTCTAGAAATAAAAGGTGAAAACATTCTCTAAACAAAAACTTTTAAGAATATCAAAAATACCTGGCCTAGAAACTTTATTCAATTTGTTACAAAATCTTTGTATGTTCTTATCAGTTCTATCAGAATGATGTCCAAAACCACATCCTAGATAAAAGTACTAATTCTAAGCTTTGGAAATGTGTTCCTGTGGTCTCACAAAATGAAAGAGTAGGTAGAGAAGGAGGAGGAAAGTACAGACGATCTAAAGGTTTATGGTAATTTAATCCTCAAAATGATAACACTTGGCCTACTCACTGCGTTTGCTTTATCTTCTCAACAATATATCGTTCCAGGCATTACATGTAAAGGGGCATGACTTACATGCATGACAATATAATGGGGCATTTAGGCACAATATAATCCTCCACCTCTAAACAGCCATATCTAGTGAAAGACACAGAAGAAATACAGCTGAAAGCCATAGAAACACCCTCAAATTTCCTGCATCTGAAATCATATAGGGCTAGGACAGTGTGTTTGTTTCTTCAACATTACTTAATAGACAAATTGGGCAAAGCAAATGCCTTTGGCCACAGAGATGTTTCGATCACATACATTTGCTAGATCCAGCTGCATTTCCTAAATGCTGAACATATTGTGCTGGCTGTTTATATTCTTGGCATCCAGCACTGCTGCACATTCCCAAGCACCAAGGGCACAAAGCATAGCAGTAGCTTTCCTTAAAAAGCCTATAAAGCCATGACCTGTTCATTCTCCCAAAGAGCCAACGTACTTGTTAAAGCTCGGGATCTGCTGCACCTGACATGGCTCTGAGCTAAAAATGTGCCACAAAACAGAGTTTCTTCAGTAACAGTCTCCATAGTTGTCAAAACTAATGTAGGCCAAAGGTTAGCAGCAGCATCTGGCGGCACAAAACCAAACCTAAAAAGTTAAAGTGAATGCTGGGCTGGTGAGTCCAACGCCTGCCACGCAACTGCTCTCCTCTCAAATCTGAGTTTATAGACTACACTGCATGCATAAAAACAAGGCAGAAATCAGAGTGTTTTTTTTCACTCCAGGAGAGGGATACTCAGGTCTCAGAGAATGTTCTGGAATTCGTTTCCATTCACTATATTTTTAAATTCAAAAATAAGAGTTTCAGATGGCTCAGATAAGATATTCAAAATAATAGATGGACAGAAATATTGAAAAGTAAGTCTAAGATCAACTGTCATGGAAACGTAAGAGCGGGACATTAACCCAGGTGTAAGAAGCAGAAAAGGTGCAAGAAGAGCTTCTTTAGGCTCTTGGGGCCCACAACTGACTCTGTACTCTGAGTGACTCAGCAAACATCAAACAGATGGCCATATCCTATCCCTTTTCTCTGAGCCAGAACTGGGATGAAAGAACTAGTAGACAGGGTTTCTAGAGGACAAGAGGCCTAAATTAAGGGTCAGAATGCAAACTGAAACAAATGGGAGGGTGTCCCTGTTAGAACATAAGTATTATTTTAGGCTGAAAACTTCTGTTGTCTCAATTACAGATGTATTTAACATACTACTAATCAAAGTATATTGATCAAAATGCACTTATGGCCTTGCCCTGGCCATGACCCAAAGAGGGAATTAAATGTTGTATAAGCATGGCAGATCAAAGAAGAAAATAATTTGCCCTGGAAAAATTATTTAAAAGATTATTATCTTTGAGCATAAAATTATAACTTAAAGAATTTATCTAAGTTAATAATTATAAGATTAGTTAAAAAGATATATATAACTATTTTGTTTGGAAAGGAATGAATAGTTGGAGGTCATTTAAATATTTGTCTAACAATATGTTGTATAGTACATTTGCATAATGGAATACTTTGTAGGAATACTGGAATATTATATACCTGTATTGGAACAATATATTGTTATGGATTGGGTGTCCCTCCCACAAAATCTCATGTGATCATAAGCTTGATCTAGAATATGTGAAGCTAGAATTAACTCATGATGCAATGCTAGGCTTAAGGGGACTAACTAACATTAACGGTGTGAGTGCTACTAAGTCTAAGTAACCTCAGTAAGATAAAAGGGAGAAGGAGACACTTAAGTCTCTTGTTACCTTGTACCTGGTAAGTGCTATGTTGTTTCTTCTCTGCAAGGCTCATTTGCTATCCCAGCCTCAGAGCCAGCCAATTATGGACTGAAACTTCTATTAACTATAAGCCAAACAAACCCCTTTCCCCTTAATTTTGAGTATCAAGTATTTTGTCTTAGCAATGAGAGAAAGTTAGCTAACACAGAAATTTTGTACCAGAGAAGTGATGTCATTGCTGTGACATTGCCTGGCCATGTGGCTCAAAAGCCTTTGGAATTGGCTTCTTGGGAAGGGGAAGAGTTAGAAAATATTCTGAGATGTTGGCTACACAAGCAGTGTTGAAATGACTGAGGCTCTTTTGCATGGGAAAGTCTGATGAGAGCTTAGAAGACCAGAAGGATGGTAAAGACCAGGCACAGGAATTTTCTCCTGGGAAGGACTGCATTGGTTGCTGGACTCCAGAACATGTGTGTTATAGCTTGACAGAAAATTTGTTTGCATTTTGCTTGTGGTCAGAGACTTTACTGAAAGATTCAGAGCTGCCATTTGAAGAAGTACAGCTGGAATGTCTTAGGCTGTTCTGTATAGGATAGTCCGGTCAGAGCTAGAAGACCAGAAAGCTTTTAAAGACCAGGCTAGGCAGTTTTGCTAAGAAGAAGGGTTGCATTGGCTGTTGAACTCCAGATGATGTGTGTTATGGTTTAGCAAAGTTGTCTGCATTTTGTCCATGTCCAGAGACTGCCTGAGACTGAGTTCAGGGGCAATGGACTAATTAATCTTGCAGGAAAAAATTCAAAGCTGCTGATTATTAAGGCAGTGGCATGGCTACTGTTGGCAGCTTTTAGCCGTATCTATGTTGGAATAAAGAGAGAAAAGTCGTGCAGAATGATTTAAAACAGTTTGAGTTTGGCCAGAAAGGAAGCTTCAGTAAAGCTGAGAACTGCAAAGAGAGAGTAAAGGAGATCTTGATTGCTGAGATGCAATAAGAAATTAGAAAAGATGGCCTGAGGGCATCACAGAAAAGAGCAGGCCTCCACTCTTTGCATCTCAGAATTTTAACAGAGAAAGAGTTTGCTTTGAGAAAGAAGCCCCAGAGCACCATTTTCTGAATTGCAGCAGCCTAGGGAAATTATTCCAAAATGGCTGCCTAGAGAAGTTATTCCAAAATGGCTGCTAGAGAAGTTGTTCCAAAATGGCTGCCTAGAGAAGTTGTTCCAAAATGGAGGCAGCCCACAAGGCACTGTTTTTTTCTACCTACAGGCAGAATGTACAAGTTTGGGGGTCAGAATGTCTTCCACTGAGATTTCAGAAGAAGGCCAGGGAGGACAGGCAGTGTGCCACTGAGAGAGCAGTATGTAAAGGTTGTGAGTGTGAAGCCACTCATGAATTGGAGGCCCCAGAAGTTTGGAGATGCCAGGGTACTGTATTGTCTGAGGAAAACTGCAAGGAGGGAGCAGAACCAGATAAGAGAGAAACCATGGTGGGCCGGAGATTTAGCTCAGTGGTTCCAGTACCTGCCTCACAGGCGCAAGGTCCTGAGTTCCATCCTGGTAACCCACATACAATGCTGGGTGTGGTGACTCATGCCCACCAGCAATCAATACCACATACCACAGTGCCGGGCATGGTGGCTCACACCTGTCATCCCAGCACTCAGGAGGCAGAGGCAGGAGGATTGCTGAGTTCAAGGCTTGCCTGGGCTACATAGTGAGCTGAGGGCCAGCCTGAACTACAAAGTGAGACCCTGTCTCGAAAAAAAAAAAAAAAAGTAAAACTCTGATCAGATACATGACAAAGGAGATTATACAGATGGAAACTAGGCACATGAAAATGTTCAATGTGATTTGTCACTGAGGAAATACAACTTAAAATAATAAGATGCCACTCTATATATTTTACTATGGCTAAAATATAAAAGACAAAAAAACTACCAATTGCTGGCAAAGATGCTGTACAATGAGAAGTTTCATTCATTGTTGATGAAATAAAAAATGGTACAACCACTATGGAAGGCAGCTTAGCAGTTTCTTATAAAATACATGGACTTATCACATGACTCCACAATAAGACTACTAAGTATTCATCCAAAAATACATATCCACATAGAAAACTAAATGTTTGTAGTAGTATTATGGGTAAAAAAAAAACTAGCTAGACATGTGGTTGGCAGATAGATAGGACCAGTCTTTGAAAGACTTGCAAGAAAGGAGATCCTTCCATAGGTCAACCTCATCAGTGAAAAACTATACTCCCAGATAGCACAGATTGACAGGTCTCATTCTCCCAGGATGGAGGGTCAAGGTCCAGATCCATCCTCTCCCTGGAAATACAGTGTTTGCAAATTCTCTGGGGGTAGAGGACCAAGACTTTGGATCACCTAGAGGAGTCTCCTGACAAGAAAAATCCTATACAACTTGATTCCTCATTGGACCCCATTTTATCAGTATTGCTTAAGCAACTTGCTTGTAATATCATTGGTTAACTATAGTTTGCCCATTTCTTTTGAATCTTATTGGAAGCTCCCACTTTGAACCTGCCTCATTTCATGGCTTGCTCCATAAAAGCCCTCTAAAAAGTGCGATGAGTGGATTATCCATCTTTCTGGGTTCCCCCTTCTGCCTTTCTTAAGCAGAAGCTTTCTTTCTCAATAAAATCTTTTCTGCTTAAACTTCTCTCACTCCTAAAATTCATTCTTCAATTTTTAGAGAACATGAACTCACGCTTCAGGTTGAGGGCTAAGCCTTGCTTCCCTGCATCAGTAGCTTTATTCATTATTTCCCAAAACTAACACTAATCAACAAATTGTGCTACATCCATACAATGGAACACTATTTAGATGAAGAAACTATGAGCACATGCAAAATAAATGGATAGGTTTTAATGTTCATTGCTAGTGGAATAAGCTAGTCTGACAAGTCTGCATACTGCATACCATTTTCATGACATTCTGAGGGGAAAAGAAAGCTATAGGGACATCAGAATAATCAGTGGTTGTCAGGAGTCTAAGGGGGAGATGCTGGAATCAATATAAAATAGCTAATTATTTTTGGAGTGGAAAATTTATTCTGTGTGATGAGGCAAAGGTAATTACATGACATCTCAAAATCTGCAGCACAAAGAGTTAAATTTAATGTATTCAAATTTTAAAAATCATTAGGATCAAGAGATCCCAGACTACAATTCAAATTATAACAAATGAAACTATCTATATTAGAAATATGTAAAATGACCTCATTGAAAAAGAGTAAAAGTGTTGAGCTAAATAACTTTAAAAATGAGTAGAAACCAAAACTAAAACAGTACATAAACTACGTACAGTAATTGGTAAAGTTGTTTCCCACGAGAGTAGAGGTTAACAATTCTGAAACCACTATATATGTACACTAAAACTGAGCAATTAAGTAAATGGATGGCAGATGGTGAAATAGGTTGCTTAGGTTTGGGATGGGGCTATATAGACAAGCAATGGAAGTTCAGGATGATTCATGTTGTGTTTACTGGATTAGAGTTAGAAACATCAGTATGAACTCAAATTTAGTTTAATATAGATACAGATAAATATATAGGAATAAGTTAAAATATGTATGTGTCTATGCACTACATTATTATACAAATACACACTTCCTTGCTTTGCTAGATGATATAGTCTAAAAGCAACAACATTCAAGTACCCATGACCACATCCAGCAGCCAGATCTTGGTGTATAATATTATTCATTATTAAATTAAACCAGGGCATAGCCTTTTGTAATTCCAGTATTTTGGAGGCTGAAGTTGGAGAATCATGAGTTTGAGGCTGGCCTCAACTACGTATAGAAATCTGGTTTCAAAAAAATCAAAACATGCACACAAAAAGAAAGAAACTAAGCCTCCTTGGGGAAATGGATGATTTCAGGACTAGGGTAGGAAAAATACATACATCTGGAATATTTTGTGGTGCCAGAAAATAAGGAAATGTATAAAAAACTCACAGCAATTAGGACAAACAGACATATACGCCAAGTGAAGAATTCCCTATGGCCAAAACTTTTGAGCAACAAGGTAATAAAGTATTGGATTGTAACCCAAAATGTTGAATGAATACCAGTAAGTCAATGTTGACACAAATATATGGTTAGACACATAAATACATATATGTGACAGAAGACAAATTATCCTTGAAAAATAATTCCATATAATATATATAGATATTCAACATTCCAAGGAATGAAATTTATCTCCCTACCATATAAGGTGAGGTTGTATAGAGTGACATCATTCCAAAGACCATGGCAAAGAAAGAAAGATAGAAAATGAGTAAGAAGAAAATAGAGAAGCATATGATTGAGGTTGACACCCACAATGAGCAATGAATACTATACATCCTGATGTAATGGAACAAGAATAATGATTCACTTCCATGTTTCTCCCATTACATTAGTGAAATCAAGAGAAAACCATCAGACAAATCCCAATTGAGAGACATTCTACACAATACCCAACTGGTACTCCTCAAAATGGTCATGATCATCAAGAAAAAAACAAAATGGATCAGAGAAATAAATGTTAAAACAGCACTAAGAAGTAATTCCCATTTGTTGATTCTTGATACTAGTTCTTGTGCACAGATACTTCTTTTACTTCAGAAAGTCCTTGCCTAGGTTTATGTCACTAAGAGTTTTACCTATCTATCTGCCATTAGATTGTTTCTGCTTTAAAATTTAGCTCTTTGATCCATTTTGTTTTGAGTTTAGTGCATGGAGAGAGAAGTGGATCTAGATTTCAATCTTCTGCATGTGGACAGCCAGTTTTCCAGCAGTATTTTTTAAAGAGTCTGTCTTTCCTTCAAAATATATTTTTGGCCCCTTTGTCAAGATTAAGAAGCTGAACTGACTGCAGTTGCTTCCACATCTTCTGTTCCATTGGTCCTTTTTTTTCCTCCCATACCATACTGGTTTTAATCATTGTAGTTTTGTAGTACAAGTCAAGTCTGGGGTTGTGGTGTTACTCGCTTTGTTCTTGTCTGCAATTGCTTTTGTGACTTTATATGAATTTTAGGAATGATTTCTCTAGTTCTGTGTAGAATACTATTGGCATTTTGATTGGAACTGTATTAAATCTGTACATCAATACTGTAAGCATGACCATTTTGACAACACTTATTCTGTCTACCCAGAAACAGGGGACATCTTTCCATTTTTTGATAGCCTCTTTTACTTTCCTTTTTAAAAGCACTATAGTTTCCACTGTAGAGGTCTTTCACTTCCTTGGGTAGATTATTCCTGAATATTTAATTTTTCTATTATTATTGTGAGTTAGCTGGGTGGCATGTGCCTGTAGTCCCAGCTACTCAGGAGGCTGAGGTAAGAGGATCGCTTGAGTCCAGGAGTTCTGGGCTGCTGTGCACTGTGCTACCTGTGTGCCCACACTAAGTTTGTCACCAATATGGTGACCTCCCGGGAGTGGGGGACCTCCAGGTTGCCTAAGGAGGGGTGAACTGGCCCAGGTTGGAAACGGAGCAGGTCATTGTTGTGATTAAGTATTGATTTCTCAATTTTTTTTCTCAGAGAAGTTTTCATTGATATATAGGAAGCTATTGATATTTTTGCATTGACTTTATAGCCTTCCATGCTACTGAATTTGTTTATTACTTGAGGAGTCATTTGACAGAGTTTTTTGCTTGTTTATTTGTTTTGATCTCCGCTCTAGAGGTTATGTCATCTACAAGTAACGATAATAATTTGACTCCCTTTTTTCCTGCACACATCCCCTATTTCTTTTCTCATGCCTAATTTGACTAATGATCCAAGAATTACACTGAACATCAATGGCATGAGTGGACAGACATCTTTGTCTTATTTTTAATTTTAAGGGGAAAACTTAACTTTCACCATTTAATATGGTATTGGTCACTGGTTTATAATAAATAACGTTTGCCAGAATGAGGGAAAATCCTTCTACATGTATTTTTTTCAGAGTTTCTCTCATGAATAGATACTAAATTTTGTTGAAGGCTTTTTCTGCACCTATTGAGACAATCCTGTGATTTTAGCCCTCTCTTCTATTTATGTGATGTATTACATTTATGGATATGAGTTCGTGGGGTGCCTTATTGATTACTTTTTTAACCACTGTCCTTATCCTTTTGAATAATTTATCTGTTGATTTTTATATCCTTGATGCCACATGGATCAGCTTTGGGAAAGCTGGGGTTTGGGGAAGACATTTTGTTACAGAGTCTTCTTATGTTTTTTATTGGGGTTTTTTTCCTTGTTTGTTTTGTTTTGTGCTGAGGTGTATATATACTTATAACAGAAATATTTCATTGCTAGGATGACATCTCTTCAGTTAGGATGTTTTCCAGTGATACTTTTTGGACATGGAGAACTATAGGTTTTTGCCTCTGCCCAAGTCCTGACAACATCTATTAATTTGGGAAGCAATATGCAGAACTTTTCTGTTGATCACTACTCTGTCATCGCTGGTCCCTAAAATGTACTGCTTCATTTATAATGTTCTTCTTTGATGGTACCAAAGGATACAGATTAAGAACAATAGATATTTCCTGAACTAAGATATATCAGCTTTCCATAACCATAAAAACTACCTGAAATTTTTAACTTGAAAAGGGAAAAGTTTTGGCTGATGATTTTAGATGCCTCATTGCTTTTAGGCTTAGGGAGAAAATGTGTCGAACAGCAATGGCACAGCAAACTATTCAACTACTGCCCAGGATGCAGAATAGAAAAAGAAAGGAACCAAGTCCACATTCCCTTAAGCAACATATCCCCCAACGCTCTAAAGACCTTCCACAAGACTTCACTTCCTATATATTTTGCAATCTGTAGAAAGCACACCCTGGAAATCAAGCCTTTAATACGTGGATTCTGGGAGAACATTTGACATCCCAACTGTCACGTAAGAGTTTAACAAAATATGCTCAAGACGGAGTCTTACATTATTCTTCAAGAGGAATTCAACTTCCCCACTTTAATCCATTCGTTTCCCTCATTCTAACTCTCATGTAATTTAAGATGCTGAAACTCTCTAGAGAAGCTCATCTCAGGCTCCAGGAAGGTGGTGTTAGGTGTCTCTTGAGTTCAATTCTTAGCACACCTGCTACAGCAGAATCCCACATTGTAGATCAGAAGAGGATAGTCAAGAGCAATAGCAGAGAGCTGATGATGTCATTACCGCCTTCTCCAGTGGTATATAATTAGCTACTTTAAACAGAAATGTATGCTTCTACTGGCTTTGTTTAGTCTATTTGAAATCATCAGATCACTTTTAGCTTGAGCTTGTTTGAGGGAGACCACCCACATTTTTAAATAGATCGTTTCATTTCTTATTGTGAAATACTCATTGAAGACCTACCATTTATCAGTTAAAATCTTAGTAGTTGAGTACTTTTAAGGTAATACTAAACAGTAATACTAAGGCCTAACTTTAAGGAGCTCATAGGAAAAAGGATGATAATAAAATAAATGATTAGGCTTGTGTGACATAATAATTGCTTTAAAGTTTGGCTAAAGTAAAATGAACATTTACAGCAATGAAAGACTACATCCATGCAGAAAAACACAGGGAATGTTATGCAAAAAAAAAATAAGCAGGCATTGGGTTCAGATAACATTTTGTGGAGGTGAAAAGGTATTCTATGTGGAGGAGCTTCAGCTAGAATAGTGTTCCTGATGGTACTTCCCACAGGAGTTAGAGTTCAATGCTGAGCATGCTTGACTTGGTTCATGTTTTTTTCTCTTTTATAGTAACTTATCTGTATGATGCTTCTGTTCTGGTCTATTTTCTGCCCCAGTAAGAAATCCTTAATGCTTCTTTCTTCAGCTAACATTGTCAGTAATAAAGGTGACCACTTAAACTCTCTCTGTCTACAGGGTCTAATATAGAAGAGGAAAAAAGGATGCTGTTATTAGCTTACAGAAGCACTAATAGTAGACTTTGAATGTGTTCAGACAGAAAAAGTAAAGGCAAACAATAAGCAAAGGTGCAGATATGACATTTGAAGTAACACTGAGTGTGAAAATTGGCAAGGATTGAGTCTGAATGAAAACAGAATTTGAAGATGGAGTGATAAAGGAAGATTGAGGATTATATTAGTCAGGCTTCTCCAGAAAAATCCAGTAGGATGTAAATCCAGACACATAGAAATTTATATAAGAGTCAGATCATACTAAGAAATCCCACAATCCAACTGTCTACAAATCTGAGGCCCAGGAAAGCTGATGTTGCAATTTCTGGCCAAACTCCATGCCTGAGAATCAGGGGAAGCTAACAGCGTAAGTCCAAGGTAGCGTCCCAAGGCCCAAGAATACTGAACTTTTTCAGGGCAGAGTAAAATGGCCATTCCAGTTGAAGCAGAGACAGCAAATTTGCCTTCTTTTAATTTTTTGTTCTAGTTGGGGCTTCATGCTGCCTGTCCATGTTGCTCAGAGCGATCTTTAGTCCAACTGTTGACTCAACCGATCATATGTTTCAGAAATATCCCCACAGACAAACTCCAAAACAGTTATCTGGGTATCTCTTAGCCCAGTTTATTCGCACATAAAATTATCCAAAATAAGAACCCTTCCTGGGGGATAAAAATAGCCAGGGTAAGGCTTTAGAATTCATTCATAACCAATAAAAAGATTCTGATTCTCTCTAATTACAGAGTATCTTATGCTGAACTAACATTTGCAAAGAAAACAAAGATAAATCCTGGTCAAAATATTTAAAACAACTATTTGAAGGTACTGAAGAGTAATCAAAAGCAGACTGAACTACAGAGATTTAATCTCTGAGAAAGAACCCAAAAAATGTGAGATCCATACTTAGCTTTCCCTGGAGCAGTCTTCAGCCCCACTGAGCTGTAAGTAAAACCATACTGTTATTATAGGAACTAGAACATAGAGTTTGGGATGCTGTAGTGGCTAGAATTTTCAGAATGAAATCCCAGGGAGGAGAGAGTCAAAGAGGGAAACAATCCTACCCTGACTACAGATACAATGCTTTTTAGAGGTAAGATTCCAGGTAGCTCAGCAGTAAAAAACCTATATTTCTAGAATGTCAAAAGATCTGAGAAAATATTTTAGCAGCTTCCCAATACAAGAGAGACAAAATTTGGAGTTAGAACAGTTTAGCAAAACCTTCAAGCTTTGGATAAACCCCAGGAAAACCATGCCTTAGAAGTATAACAAATACTACTTCAAGATTAATTTAACTTCTGACTGAAATAAGCCTCAACACTGCAGTGGAATACGACAAGAGCCATTTTATCTGAAATATCTCAGTCATCATGTTTTGTACATAATAACAAATCAAGTACATAAATCAACAGGTAAATGTGTTTAGAGTCAAACAACATTAGTCAATAGAAGCTGACTCGTGTCTATTTCACAGACCCTGAAAGGTGACAGAATTGAAAATATGAAAAAATGCTAAGTGAGAAATGAGAATATGCTACATGACAAAACTAATATAATAGTTGAAAAGATAGGCATTTCAGGTCAGGTATGAAAATAAAAGATGAGAAAAAAATCTCAAAACTGATATGTGAAATATCTTAAATAAGAAATTCATTTTATGTGAATAACAATAGGGTGGACACGACAAAAAAATATTCTTGATGTTTCTGATGAGTCAATCAAATCATTCAGCCTGAAACAGAGAAGAAAAATCATTTCAAAATAATAGGCCCAACTTTAGTGACTTGTTGGACAGTATAAAGATTTTATGTCTAAAATCATATATTCCATGAGAAAGGAGAGAGAGAGGGAGGGAGAAAAGGCGAGAGGGAGATGAGGAAGAGGGAGAGAGAACAGGGAAGAACACATATTTGGAGAAATATTGCAGAAAATGCTTCCAAACTTATTTTTAAAAAACAGCAACCCATGGATACGGAAAGCTCAATAAACCATAGCAGAACAAACAACTAGGGATAACAACATTAAAGAAAAATAACTTTTAAAAAATGAGGGGATGAAGGAAAGAAGACACGTGACAACAGAGAGACAGCGATAAGAACATAACCTGATTTGCATTGGAATGTATGTATCTTCCAAACCTTAAGGCTCTATAGAAAGACATTTTCATAAACAAAAACTAAGAGAATTTTTCACAAGCAAACAAACACTACAAGAAGTCCTAAGGGAAGATATTTAGACTGAAGGAGACTAATAACTTGGTGGCAATTTGGTTCTGCAGAAAAGAATGAGGATAGGAAAATAGCAAAAATATGGGAAAATATAAAATGGACTGTTTTTATTGTCTTAGAAACTGTAAATCTGAATACTGAAAGAAAACAGTTTATTCTGGCTTTTATAATATTTCTACAAGTATGGAAACACTATGTAAAGATACAGAGGGGAGTAGAGATGGTCTAATAGGGAATAAGGAGTCTTAGCAAAATTTTGGAAGAGGGAAATGGGGATGGAACGGCACCATTCAAACTGTGCCCTTCAACTGACATCCAGCAGCACCTAATAGATATACTGAGAGAGAGCGCCACCAGAATCTAGAAACTAGAGTATAACAGTGACCTGAAATACCACTTCTATATTTGGAGGTTGGTGCTGAAGAAACAAATGATATCCACGGAACCTTATCGACAGACCTGCCATGGGAAGAAACTATTGAGTTTACACATGATCTTATCCAGTCTAAGGTGCAAGTGAGACCATATATATGGAGACTGATGACATGTAACTCAAAATGCTCATCTCTCCTCTTATAAAAATTCCAGTATCTGTCCTAAAAAATTTATGGTCTTTCTATGACTTGTTTTTACCATATGCTATATAATTCACTGGAAACTAATACATCCAAGGTGCTGGAAGGAGAAACGCACACAAACTGTGGAAGAGTAGGAGATTTGTAGAATACCTTGCCAAGACTTTCAGTCAGCCACCTATCTCTGAGCAAAGGTTCAAGGCCAAAGGCCTGGGAACTTCAGCCCAGACAAAGATCACCAGCTTCACTTGCAGACTGGCATGTGGACCGTGGACTCCTGCTCATGTTATCACTGACCTTGCTTCTTTCCATTCCCTCACTTGTTCGATGCTATGAAAACACAATAAAGAACCCAGAAAAATGAGAAGGCTAGTAGCAAAAACCAAGAGGCCAACTTCTCCAGCCTTTATTCCCTGTCTCTCTCCCCTGGCAGTCACTCACCTGCGCCCTTGGCTGTGACAGATACACTAGCGTGATTTGCCCTGTGCCTAGCCCACACTTCAACTTTCATTCATCAGCGCCTCTAACTCTCCCAGCATCAATCCTAATCTAAACTGGGAAGAGGACAGCGGTCTCCCAGAGGCTCAGCCCTTCATCCCCCTTTTCCCCAGCCTTTCTCCTCCCCCTTTAGAAGTGTCAGTCCCTTACAGCAAAGATGAGTTAGAAGAACGAGTTGATTGAACTAACTCAAAAAGTAGCATCATTACTGCGAGCATTTTATTTTGTTTTTAAAATTCTCCTAACCATCCAGGGAAATTCCGGGTCATGTAACAAAGGAGAAATAGAACATTCATCATTTTTTATAAGAAGAAGGAGAAGGAAGAGTAGAAAGAAAATAAAGAGAGGGAGGAGGAATGGGGGAGGAGAAGTAGAAAGGAAGGAGACCACTAATCCAAGCTATTTATTTTAATGTCGTCTATTTCATAAATTACTGTTTAATAATTCTTTAACATTCCAGGATAAAACCGAAATATGAAACAATGAAATCACAGTATTCTTATTTTAAATATAGAAAAACTATCCAGACAAGTCTACTTATCTTCATCGTTCTCTGTGTCCTATTCTCCCCCTCGGCTACGACATTAATGATAAGCACATGGAGACCCTGCTCTCCCCGTCTGTTTCACACATCGACATTATTTCATCGACTTGGCTGCCCTACTCCTTTTACTCTTTTTCAGCCTATTTTCACCATTTGAACACTAACAAGAAAAAAAAATGAAGTATTTCAAAAGGGCACCAACTTTCTCCTCTCTTTTGGTCCAGTTTATGATGTGAGTCTATGTGACTGTGTAAGAATTAAACGAAAGCTAAGAGAGGGATACCTCAGAGTCTTTTCCTTACTTTCAGAGTAACTTTTCCTTACACAGATCATTTTACCACTGGGACGTCTCTGCCCTTTTCCTTGTTCTCCAACATCTCTTCTACACCACAAAATCCATCCCCATCTTTAGTTACTCTTGCAACACCCCAACATCCTCTTCCTAATCTTTCAGAGACCTTACTGCCAACATCACACACTTCAGTGAGGCCATGAGTTCTCAGAGATGAGAACACTAGCCTATAAGTCTTAAAACGTCATGTGGTTTAAGTCATAGAGTAAAAACAGAGTGGCCTGAAGGGCTGAATTCTTTTGCTTTTTGAGACAGGGTCTCGCTTTGTAGTTCAGGCTGGCCCTGAGCTCACTATGGTGCCCAGGCAAGCCGCCGAGAACTCAACAATCCTCCTGTCTCTGCCTCCCGAGTGCTGGGATTACAGGCATGAGCCACCACGCCCGGCATTGTGGTATTCGGTGTTGATTGTTGGTGGGCGTGTCTCCACACCCAGCATTGTATGTGGTTACCGGGGATCGAAGTCAGGTCCTTGCACTTGTGAGGCAGGCGCCGGAACCACTGAGCTAACCCTCCGGCCCAGGGCTGAATTCTTTACCTTCATAATAAAACCCCATAGAAGAGTAAATGACTGTACAATAGCAGGTCGCCTCCCTGCTTGCAATTTTCCTAGTGGTTTCACAAAATGAAACCCCCAAATATCCACTGTGTACAAAAGAAGGACGGAACCTTCTAGCCAAACTTGAAATACAACAAGCCCTAAGTCTAGTCAGTAAGACATTTCACATTCTTTCACTTATTTGATGATTCCTGAATCTTTGCTATGTTCATGCACATGTTGCTGGGGAGAAATGATAGAAGACAGTTCCTGGGCTCCAAGGATACAAATAAAGCGCATGCATGCACACACACACACACACACACACACACAAAATATAGAATCAAGAAATTACTATATTCAGTTGTTTTCAGGAATGAAGAAATTGGTGAATAATGAACCAAAAAACCCAAAAGAACTTACACACTTTTTCTTAATCATTATGATCACTATGTTTAATTTGGTGGCCAGTGGCTTAGAAAAGTTAGGAACATTGAGCTTATCAATGTGGGTCACTATAGCTTATCATTATATAATAAAATATCAGAAGCACCTACATTTGTGTTTTTGCATAAAGCAAATCAGAATTCAAATTATTTTACACAATATAGTTCAATGGCACTGATAAATTAGGAAATACAGAATACCTATTCATAGTATCATTTAAATATTAGTATGATACATTGAGAGAAAAAATAACAGAATATTGCAAAGACAATTTTTGTGGCAGAAAACCACATTAAATTCCTTTTTTTTTGACTCGATTTGTTTTACATGTTTCTCTAAAACACAGTCACAATAGGCCAATGGAAACAAAATAAAGCCGAAGGTGTTATTCTGTCTTTTTCCCATTGGGAATAGGCTCGGATCTAAACGTACTGATGAAAACTGTCCACCCTGTGTTGCTGCTGAGAATCAACATGAATGTGTTGATGGATTCTGCAGAATCTGATCACCGGGTAAAATCAGATGGAAAGTAGGCAAACCCTAGCACAAAGCCTAGGTGGGGAACAAAGTGCTAGCAACACAAATTACTAACTGTTCCACTTACATAATGTGTCTGCTTTACCAGAACCTTGAGGAGAAAAACAGAATCTGAAAATCTCAGGGTTTGCAGGTCCAGGTGACAGGAACACACACAGCTCTGAACTGTTTCTTCTACTAAGAATGACCCTGCCCCTCAGCTAAAGTGCTTTCCCTTCGGTCAGGTCTCTTCTCAGAGTGGGCTCTTCCTCCGGCGAGGATTTCCCACCACCCTTTCTATAATCCCAGCTCCTCATTCCTATCACTTCTGACTCCAGCTGGGCTTTCCATCAGAAAAATCAGTTCACGGGGCCATAACACCCAGTCCCCAAATCTCAATGGCTTAAGAAAACATCATTATGACAAAACCCACAGAGACTCTCCCAGCCAGTTCTCCCCCCCTCAGTCTCTGTGAGTAGGAACCAACACACTTGTCACAGCAAGGGCAGGTAAGATGGCAGTCAGGGCAGGAAAGAAAGTGTTCCGTTCAAAAATGACACAGATTATTTCCACTCACATTTCACTGGAAATCCCCCATGAAACTGCAGGGGGGCAGAGAACTATCATGCAAGTGGATGGAATCATATCCACCACATCATGCTTCATTTTTCTTTATAACACTTCCCACCTAACATCATATAGTATTTTGTTTGTTATGATTTGCTGCTTCGCACTACAATATAAGCATTGAAAGGGCAGAACATTTGTCTGTTTGCTGCTGTACTCATAAATCTTAGAACAGAGATTCTAGATAAACATTTGTTGGAAGAATAAATAAGAATGCAGGGAATGATGTGTTTCGCAAAAGGAATTAAATACAAATGCCTACAGAAATCAGCTGTTAATAAAAGGAGGGAAGAGTCAAGATCAGAACTGGCTAGATAAGACAGATTTTGCCGCTATTTAAAACCTACCATTATTGCCTTGATCAACTACGCAGACAGATCCTCTGATTTTTTTCATGAGAAATTAAAACTCTGGATTTTTAAATGAAATAAGTATCTCACATGGCTCTAAGGTTTCAGAAGCATTTACCGGGAATACCCAGAAAATATAGTGTCAGCCTGTGGCTTTCCTTTAGGTGGAAAGGCTGAACAGTACATGTTGTGAGACTTTCAAAGATCAAGTTAAGTAGAACAAGGAAGAGGAGAAGTGAAAAACAGAATTGTTACATCTATCCACCCACTTGTGATTGGGAGAGATCCATATCCTGCCTCTTTGCCTTTCACCTCAACTTCCTTTTTTTTTTTTTTTTTTTTTTTTTGAGACAGGGTCTCGCTTTGTAGTTCAGGCTGGCCCTGAGCTCACTATGTAGTCCAGGCAAGCCTCGAACTCAGCAATCCTCCTGCCTCTGCCTCCCGAGT